>OMLP01032947.1:17543-45774 GCA_900302685.1 Spondyliosoma cantharus | reverse complement strand
GCCTGCTGATAAAAGTAGAATTTTAACTGCCCTCTAAGAGCCACAATGGTACAATTCAGTTTGATTTCACACCTTATCAATTGCAGCAGTAAACAGCCCCTTCTGAGGGTAAGGGAACAATAGAGCTGACCGTTATTATACTTTATTCTCATCTCGCCTGAAGAGACAATAGATTTACTGCAGTAGCACTCCAGCAAATTAGCTGCTTAGCTTATTAGTTAATTGCCAAGAAAGAAGGACAATGACGCTCCTCCGTTTGCTATCAACAGGTGGCAGAGTGGCTGGCGTCCAGCCATTCTCTGGGCTCAGGTTGTGCTTGAATAGCACTGTGATCAATGTGACTTTTTAGACTGTAGGTGGTCTGCAGAACTAATAGGAATGCTTGCACGGGCCCGGGAGACAGGCGCTGTTCTGGTATTATTTTAGGCTTGGTGCCCAGTGGTGTGTGATCTTTGGGTGAGTTGTACTTCACAGCATAGCGCATGAGATAAAGGCAGGGCATTATGAGTGGAACTATAGGGTGTGTGTTGGTGTGTCTCTCTGAGAAATGAGCAAGAAAAAGTGATAATATAATTGTGGTAATTTGGGATATCATGAGAGAAAGGCCCATAGGCTCTGAACATTGTCACCCAGGGAATGCCGGTGGAGGAAATCCTCTCTGAAAACATGAAATATAAATCTGGAATCTATTGTGCGAGTCTGCTCTATGCAACAACAGTGTGGAACCGGAGTCTCCACACTCAGCTCATATCTCATTGTTTCTTTCTCTTGCGTCGCTTCTTCGTGCCCAATATCCCTCCTCTCCCTTCTCCCTCTGTGTCTTCAGAGTAACACAGATTTCACTTGAAAAAGGATCAGAGTACCAGATTGGGATCAGCTACTTAATGTGACAGAAAAAGAACCAGACAGATAAGGTGGAGTAGTGGTAGAGGGTGGATGTTGTCCCTAACCATTAAACATTTACAAACCATTTACAAACAGTTTCGATTCTGATCTTGGGTGTTCGATTCGATCCAGAATTTAAATTCAAAATGATTCTCGATTCTCAAAATGTACTCTTGAAAAGGGGCACTATTTTTCCTGTCTTTTGCTCCAGTGTAATAATTTCTTGTGGCAGACTGAGCACAAATTTATTCTTACCAAGTTGTTTATTGCCGCGTTGCTTGTTGGTCAACTGGTCACATTTGTTACAGCGGATCGCTGCTCCACTCCGTTAATGTTAGTGTCTGCGTGACGGTGGTAAAAGTATTCACAAATATATGGTTACTTCACGGTCGTCTGTCAGAGGTAATTATAGTCATACACTAAGAGTGTTGCTTGCAAATGCTGCGTTTTGGTGGACGTCAAGATAACTCTAGCGTGTGTGTTCAGTAAATTGTCCCGGCGCAGCGCCATCCTCACAGTTCAATTCTGCCTTTTTTGTTCCATCAACATCACGCCATTACTTAACATTTGAGATCGATTTTTGACATTTGTGAATCGATTCTAATCGTAGGAGATAAGAATCTCGATTCTCATGTTCATTGATTTTTTTTACCCACCCATATGTCTATCAACAATATTCTTAAAAGGCACAGAAAGTATCCTCTTTGTTAGTTGCCCAGTGTCTTTCACACAGTCCTCTGAGGGGAGTGCCAGGGTTAAAGTGAGAAAGGGTAATATTACCATTTAAATAATATAACATTTGATATAAATATAGCTAATTGGAGCTTTAACAGTGACTTTAGCTGCATCAATTTAAATTGCCTGTGTGTGTGTGTCAGTGTGTTCCCTCAGCCACCCTGTCCTTATTGTATCATGAAGGCTGCTACCTCCAGAATGGAACTCCTTATTTTCTCATTGCTGCTGACAGCCTCAGCCAAGAGGCTGCTATTTTTAAAAAAGGAGTGGGTGACTGTGCAAGCTAATAAACCAACACACACATGCATGCGCGCACACACACACACACACACACACACACACACACACACACACTAGCGAGGAAAACTTAATTTGCATAAGACAGAGAGATATGTTCACCTAAAGTCTTGCAACAACAGGCACGTTCACAAAAGCCACCTTTGACATCTGTATGCTCGCACACCTTTATGCAACAATGAGCCACCCACATGTCAGCACACACAAATGCACATTTACACTCACAGCTATGGGAAACTGCATTTCCATATCCTCGTATTGAGCGCCTCTCTCACATTGAATAACTGATCTCCTTTTATTTAAAGCTGTCTATGAATAGTGTTACCATCTGACACCAGCACACTGCTTGAAATTATTCCTGATCTAATGCAGCGAAAGATATTACCACATCTGTTCTTGCACATTATGGGGCGGAGAGGCGGACAGGAAGACAAGAGAGTGAAGGAGTGGCAGGGAAGGAGTGAGTGAGAGCCTGCGGAACATCCCATATCGTTTAAGTGGTCTTATTGTCTCTTTCTTCTACTTCCGCATGTTTTGACGCACATTTTTCCTTGTTTTCGCCTCTGCACTTATTCGTATTTTCCCCTCACTCTGTCACTCTCATGTCATCTTCAGCCAACATCGGATATGCTTTTCTCTCTCTGGTAAAGAGTGGCCTATGCAGTGATGCAAAACTCTGTCCCATGTCACGTTTAATCCTGAAATTGTATCTCTGTCTTTCTCTTTTGTCCAACCTGTGCCAATGACTCCTCACCCTGTGATAGATACTTCAGCTATAGATTGTCTATGGGGATAGTGTTGTAGCCTAATTAGAGTCTCCCGCTGACATCAGTCTAATGTATGGCTATTGACCAGCAGGGTCAAATGCATTAGTTACAGTGTTGCTGAATGCCACATTTATATCCCACCTCTAAATGCAGAGCTATTAGGCAGATTACGGCAGCAGAGTGGTCACCAGGGCAAATGCTTTCCAAATGATTTATTTAAAATACTAAATTAAAAAGGTTAGTGTTTATGAATCTGAGGGTTACACATACTGAAAATTTGGATCCAGTGATAGAAATCGGCCAGTTGTTCAGCTGCTCTTCCACCATCTTGATGACATGTGGTTTGAATAAGAGGATGGTTTGCTTCAGTGTGTGTAGCCTACTCTTGGTGTTTACTTGTCTCCAAAGACACATTTTATCGATCTCCAGAGGCCAGTTGTATCTATGTTGTATTTCCCTACTTACTACAAAGATCAAAAGTTTTAGTTTCCATTATATACTTTATATGTATAGCTGCAGACACCTCAAATGCATACATTTGAAGAGGAAAAAAATCACGAAGTGTAGTCCTTTGGTGCATGATCTTCCGAACACCAGAGGATGGCATCAGTCTCACGTCCCATTCACTACTCTACCTTCTACTTGAGGCTGTGGCTGGCAGTACACATGGCCTATCATTCGTTCGTTAAAATCTTCAATGTTGATTTGGGGATAATGGCTGCATAGCTAGCTAGTGGTGTTGTTAAACATACCATTGAATTATATGGTTTGTCAACCATACAGAATGTGTTTTACTTTGAAACTTGCTGGCATAACATTAGCTTTCTGATTCCCAGCTGAGACAAAAGGGTCTATGAGGAGAGTGGACAAGAAACATCTCCTGCTTCGAAATCTTATTTAAGGTTCATCCTATTAACTGAAGTAGTGCGCAACACTTCCATTGCATAAGAACCTTTACTCCGGCTATTATTCGAACCTCGAGGCATTGCCAGGTAAGCTGAGTTGCTTGTGAAAAACATTTCATTTTTATAGTAAAACATGTATGTATACACAGACAGAGGTGAGTAAATGCTAGATAGTATTAGTAGAAACTGGAAAAGTAAGTTTGGAAGTTGCTGTCAGCTACATCCATCATTATCCCTGTAAATAGATAAACATTCCTGATATTTTGGGTTTACTTCATAAATGTTAAAAATTATTCCGATCATCTCATACCAAGTTAAAGCAAAAATAGACAACTTCTCAACTTTCCCTCCCTCCTAGCATTTCCCCGTGGTATTGCTGTTGCAAAGCCATCGTTAGCAACATGGATAATTGCTAGTCTGGCTAACGTCCAAAGCAAAAAAAAACAACCGTAAGAATCCCAATTTGTCCTTGGAACCTCGAACTCAGCGCTATGAAAAGGCAGAAAAAAACAGCGGGTTGTAATGGTTTTATTCCTGGTCTGGAGAAAGAATGATGATTTTGAACTCGAGTCCTGGTGGTAAGAGGGAACACATATCAATGGGGGAATAGATATTGACACAGCAACGGCACTCTCCATGAATACCTGTCTCTTCATTTTTGTTTTACCTTGCTTTTCTATCAATCGCTCCCTTCTTTATCTTTTTGCAGTGTGGAGTTTCCTTAGTGGGTCGACCTTTACCTGGGGATAAGAGGGCAGGGCACAACAATGCCACTTCCTGTTTTGGTTGCGGAATGACAGACACACTTGCTGTGTACCGTAATTTCACCTTGCTTTTCACTGGGAAAAATCAGGCCCAGTGGCAGACTGAGTAGCATATTTAAAGCAAGTTGTACCATACACAAATGGTTTAATTTTCTCCACAGCCAAATCGGTGTTTACAAAAAAGTTGTCTATTGCCCGTTTAAGAATTTTTTTTCTGTTATGCATTCAACTACTTAATATGCCATTCCATATAACAGAAATCAAGAGGACGGACGAAGTAAAATGAAACAATCTCACTTGTTAAGTAAACTGACATACGTATCTCCCAACCCTGCCTATGTAGCCTAGACCTTTTAATTTGAGTGCACTTAAGCCTTTCAGCAACACACTCGTGCTACTATAAATGACCTGCACCGGTATTTACACATTTATTTAAGTTTTAAGATGTTGAAATGAGTAGTAATCAAATTGAGATTGAAAACAATATCGCTACAACACTTGATGGTGCAAGGCTAGCTGTAATTCAGCCACGCTGACATTGAGCCATAGTGTGTGGGTCATGTGTAATACGTTGTGTTCCTGTGCTCCAGCTCCATGTCTCTGTTGGAGTGACATTGAAACAGGCTGCTTATCCCTTGATCACCACCGGCTTCATTTGTCTCAATTAGCTACGACAGCTTCTGCTTTTCTCATGTCCACGTCAATTAAGCGGTTTCGCAACATTGCACATGTGTCTGTGTCAAAGACGGCGCGTGTGTGCCCACACATGTTAGCGTGTGAATGTGGGGTGGAAAACAAGGAAGGGAAGGAAAAGAGCAAACGTTTCTGACGCTCTCTTTTCCCAACTGATGATGTGTCTGTACACCGTCACTGACACACGCTGAAAGTACACACACGTGCAAAGAATTATCATTGCCTAGATTGAGAGGGTAACTAATGACCCTGATATTCAAACACTGGGACAAAGCTCCTCCTGTCATGATACAACTTGTATCCTTACTAGTTTTATTATGAGTGGAAACTCTGGTGGAGTGTCAGTTGAGGGAAGGGGGAAAGAGAGAGAACGACGATTAACACCTTCTCCCGTGTCACTAACAGGTTGAGCCAAACCCAAACACACCATTATGCTCTCTCACCAAAGCATCATCCAGCTTTCACACCTTGCAAAATGTGCTTTCTTTACCATCTGAGATGCTCTTTCAAAGGTGTTACTCTAAAGTGTGACTGGCTTGCCTTGCCTTTTTTATAACTATGCTGTGGAAATGAAATAAATAAATCGAAGGAGGTGTCTTTCAATACTACAAGGATCATGAGTTGAGAATCGTGTGTCTCTAAACATGTGTTGTCCTGCACTTTTATAGCAGCCTATCTTTAATAAGAAAATATTAAATGTTAAAAGTTCTTTCCCTTTTGATATCTCATCACTTTTATTTTTCTTTACCATGCCCAAACTTTAAGATTGAAATTTCTGAAATATTGACCCTTTTAGAGTCTTTAAATTGTGTGAGATGGAGAGGATGTTTACTCTTGTTAACCTGTTTTGGCATGTTACATTTAAATTTGTATACCTCATACATACCATGTTGACATTTCTTCAATGTGTGTCAAGTCCCATTCACATTACATGTGTAGGAGCTGACTGTCATGTCGAGGATTAAGGCTGGCGTAACAGCCGGGGGAGCTGGCTGTGAAGCCAGAGACCACTGTTAAAGATGGCGTTTCAATGTTTGTAAGTGCAGATTCACTTTAATGAGACATTGAGACATTTTCCAGCATGTAAGCCAGAACAAATGTGGATATTTTTGACAAGATCTCAAAATAGTACAGCCATGTTTGTGGCGACTGAACCGGGTAAGCCAAATCATGATCTTTTCCTAAGCCTAACCAAGTGTTTTTTTTTCTTAAACATAACAAGACTTTAACCACAAGCACTTGTTTTTAACAGCTCTATATTCCAACAGTATTTACTGTTGTAGAGTGTTTGGTCATGTCTCTCCACCCCCCTGCTCATGCAATAAAAGAGAAAATACTTTTTGTGGCATCCCTGCCCACTTTATCCAATCAGGACAGATAACTTCATAAAGAGGCAGTCCGGTCTGCTCTGGTAACAGGCATTGAGCAGGATCCTCATGTTCGGGTACCTACAGCGGCAATGGTGGAACAAGGAGAGCCAGCCCTCCAGGTGATGGTGTGTACTGCCAAACAGGCCCAGTGACACAAAGGTTAGAGGAAAGAAAGAGGCAAAGCTGCCGCTGCCTCAGAAAAAAAAAAGAGAAAGGAGTCAGTATGGTGACGTAGGGAGAAGGGAGGGGATTGTTGACTGCAAAAATGGACAATAAGTTAACTACAACAGCTTTAACATTGCCAACATTTATTCTGCCAAATGGGTTGTCATTTGTTTTTGTTGTTTGCCCCTCAAATACAATGTGACGCCTATCGCACAGAAGTAACTTACTTCTTATGCCCCCTCTTGTCTGTAATTTGCTTTTAATACGTTCCAGTGGTTTTGATTATAGCAAAGATTAATAATTCCTCCTGGGCTCAAATTACAGGTGTAGTTTACAATGGAAACATCGACTGGTCCCTTGCCTGTGGCAGCCGTGGAGAAACAAAGATCAGAGCAGTAAGCTAGACGTACCTCGGGGGAACTGAGGGAAGGGATTTTCCACTAAGCAACAGGAGTTCACCAGCATTCCCTGCGGGGCTTTGAACAAAAGTAATCGATCCTGTTACTGAGAATGTGAGCACACCAACTCTGGACTCAAGGTTACAATCTGTTATTGTGTAGTCCAGAGTCATAAGAACAGAGGCAGATACATGTTGGAGCGTCATGTTTTCCTTCACATACTGGGACCAGGACTCAGGCTCTCTCTCTGTCCCCCAGCTTTGCTTTTACATCCTTTCCCTCTCTTTCCGTTCTTCCATTTCCCTCCTCTTGCTAGTCATGGGGGGGCAGTGTTCCCTTTTGTTATGTTGGCCCTCCTCCTTGATTCGCTCCCTAGATGTTACCATGGAAACTACAAGACACTACATCACCTCAAGCAGAAGTTTCTCAGAGTGTATGTGTCTGTGAGTGTGTGCGCGTGACTGTGAGTATGTGTGTGTGTGTGTGTGTGTGTGTGTGTGTGTGTGTGTGTGTGTGTGTGTGTGTGTGTGTGTGCCGGTTTGTGTATTCACGCATGTGTCTGAGTGTGTTTGACCTCTTTTGTTCCTTCATCTCTTTTATTAGACACTTAGAGTTTCACAGAGAAGGACAGAGGACCAGGGGCATCTCTCTGTCTCTCTCTCATTCTGTCTTGTCTGGTGTCATTACATCAAAGCAGTTGAACTCTATAATGTTTTTTATAATCTCCATTCATCGTCGGTGTCAGTCCCGTCATGCCCGCTTCACATTAAGGCAAAGAGCGGGCTTTAATACACAGACAGCTCTAATCCCTTCTCCTCCCCACTTTCTTGAGCAGATGGAACGGTTCCTATGACATAAGTCAGTTTTGAAGATCACAATGTACTTTTTTGTTTGTTTTTCTAAATGGATTTAATTTATGTAATGGAAGATTAACTATCCCCTCATTTATATATAATAAATGAGCATTGCGCTTCATGTTTTTGTGCACACTCTGCGTAAGGCTGATATTGATTTATTACAAGAAAGGAGCTCTTTAAGTTCTTCCCCTCTTTTGTTTTAACATCATGATTAATGGGATGGTACGAAACAGAGTTAGCCTGATTTTTTTTCTTTGGTTTCAGCAATTAAAAAAAGAAAATTGTACATACTGTATCTCACCTTTTGTCTCTGTGCCTCCATTCCAGTGGCTGGATGAGATGTGTAGCCCCCAGTTCGAGTTCCACGGCTCCCAGACCCAGCGGCAACTCAAAGAGACGCTCTACGACACCATCATTGACTACTTCGACAAGGGCAAGGTCAGCATCGTTTTATTGCTCTATTACATCTCGTCTTTGAAGTGGTGATAAAATCTTAAATTGTGTCCATTCCTTGATAATAATATTTCTTCAGTCTGTGAGGGTCCACTGATGGAAAGACGTTGTTAGTATTGTCCTGTGAAGTCCATGACTTTATAAAACCTCTCTTGACAGGAGGCATATGTTCTTTTCTTCCTGCCGGCTGTTGTTAGGGACGTTTGTTTTCATTATGTTGCCGCCTACAATATGAAAGTGTCCCCACCTTCTGCTGCTCAGTTCTGACCCGCGTGACAGCCCCTGGACATTGGCTTGCACCCCCAGTTTGGAAAGCCAATCAGCTTTAGCACTAAGACAGTGTACACTGCAGCGACAAGGGTCTTTTTCCAGTTGTTTTCTAAATGCAGATGAACACGATGATAACCAAGGAAATTTGAGTGATCATAAAAGGTTTCAGAATCAGTGGAGGCCATGTTAATTCAAGGATATAGCAGCAAAACAATATTACCCTCATCCAGTTTATAAAGCCTAGTTGTACTCCTGCAGTTATTTTTGGTGAAAGGAACGCAAAAAACACCACAAACCAAAGTAACATACTCAACTGTTGATATCCCAAAGATAAAACGGCAGCACACACACAAATATATATGGCACAGTTGACTAATCCCGATTACAAGTCCTTTCTGGTCATGTCAACAAACATGCTAACGTTTCAGTCTACTGGTCATTACTGCTCCTGTGAGCCTACAGCTGACATGTTTGATTGCTCAGTAACGATAATTTTCGTGAAAAAGCTTTCATTCATCATTAACGCTCCCTACTAGTGTTATAATTTTGTAGCGAACGCGACCCCGTGGCAGGCGTTAAGAATAAGGATAAAGAAAAAGCAGCTGATGATTTTAGCTGATGATTTTAAGTAGGTCATAAAGCGGCTTCGGTAATAAATTGAGACTTTCATAACCAGTGAAAACTCATCGTAGACACCTTCACTGAGTATTGCTCTCGGCTCCAAAGTGAATCATGACTCTGGAGAGAGTATTTAAGCTTTGATTTGAGAAAATTAACATATCTTTCTGAATTCATTTCACACAAAAAAACGAGATCACAGAACCAGACAAAATGTTTTTCTTTCCTTGGAGATGAGCCGATGTCCGTAAAATCAGAATTCAGTGCGCAGACTTGTATTTTGGAAAAGTTTCCCTTCCTCGTTCATACCTCCAGTATCTTTTTAAGGATGAGACAGTGTTGCAATCATGCAGTCACAGTCTCTGAGCACCGTGTTGGTGTCACAGTCATTTTGTATTCACCAAGAGTGCTTTGTGTTCTTTGAAGCAGGGATAGAGATATTTCCCTTTCTCTCGCCAGGGACCTGGAAAAGACATTTTCACGAGATGAATTCCCACCACCACAGCTGCTGCCGCTTTATTAGCAGATGGTGCAATGACGGACACTCTTCTCTTTCCCTTTGTGTCTGTGTGTGTCTGTGTGTTTGTGATGTGTGTGTGTGTGTGTGTGTGTGTGTGTGTGTGTGTCTGTGTGTTTAGATGTGGGAAGAGGCCATCACTCTGTGTAAGGAACTCGCTGATCAGTACGAAAACGAGATCTTTGACTACGAATTGCTCAGCAGGAGACTGGTAATACTCAACAATCTCAAATCCTCACACTATCTTCTGCACAACAACCATTATCTCATTTTTTCTGCATTATCTCATCTCCTGAATTCCCTTTATAGATGTTATAAATGTTATTGGATATGAGGGGGTGTTTAAAGAAAGGGAAGAGAATTCGGGCCATTTTATGTCAGGTTTTTATAACTGCAGTAACATCACTTCAGCTGTTGTTTACTTAACGCTTAAAAGCTAAATCTAGGAAAACCTTCCAGCAGCCAGACTGTAAGTGCTAAGTTGTATGGAACATCTTAACCTCAGCACATATTGTTCCCTATGAGTCTCCACACTAAGTTCATCGTCTTCACTCATACACTCAATCAATTGTCCGCGTTGAAAAAACGAATTCTGACTTGACAAAATCCTCCTTTCAATCTGATCTTTTGCATGAACTCTTAAACTTGGAGCTTGCATTATTACCATACAACCTCAGAAAGTGTGATTTCTCAGCATCTTCAAACCCCTCCTAACCCGTCTTACTTTGTCCTCTCAATCACTCCTCTATTCCTTTCATCTCTTCCTTTAGGACTACATTGGATGTGATTCTCTCCACACTCCTAATAATCCTAACTGGTTCTTTAGCACCACCTTCTCCTCTATCTCTCCTTCACTCAACTCTTCTTCTCCCCTCCCCACAGAGAATTACACTTTTTCCTAACAATGGAGAAATCTTTCTCTCTCTCTTTATATGACTGCACCAGTGGCTCGCTTAGCTAATGCTGAATTTATGTGGTTATATAAATGACAGACATTGCCCTTGGATGCTATGCACTTTATTTTTTTCTACATCTATCACCCTCAAAGGCCCAGCATTCTGCTGAGGGTAGCTCTGTCATTGGCACAAGCTGATAAAACTGCTACGGCTGCACACAGTGCACATCTGAAGCTCTCCCCTGAACACATCCTCACATCCTGTCTCTCTCTTTCTCTCTCTCTGTCTCTCTATCCCTCTGTCTGCAGGAAAAACAAGCCAAGTTCTATGAGAACATTATGAAGATCCTGCGGCCAAAGCCGGACTACTTTGCAGTGGGCTACTATGGCCAGGGCTACCCTCCTTTCCTCAGGGTTTGTGTTTGTATTATTCTCACCTCTCAGCACACACACACTGACTCCCCTGCTTGTTCCAAAAGGTCAAAAAACTTTATCAGCACTGAAGCTAAGCTTTTTAAAATTGCAGCAGTGGAAAAGATTTCTAAATACACCAGTGAGATGGTTAACACAATGGGACGTTAAGAACCTTATGGGGACAGCGTGGATCTGTGGGGTTCAGCAAACTGCAGGGATAAAATATTCCACTGTTTCAAGGTCCTGTACTCGTAAGGTGTGTTCGTCTGCTGTGCTAAGGAGTAGAACAAAGTCAGTAGACCCATTCACACAGGAGAAGACGCATAAACGCCGGAGTGGCAGTTTTCGCCAATTCTCCGCCGATGGTGATTCACACAGAGCGAAGCATCTCCACCTTAAAGACGAACCACCGTGAATTCACACAGAAAGCCAGCGCTGCGGCTCCTAAAGAGGCGTGGCGGTACACGTCATGATGATGACGTCGGTATGTTTCCAAGGTGTTTCCCCGGTGTCCCCCCTGTCAATCTGACTCCCTCACTCGCGGGGATGGAGGCTGTTGACTGAAGTCTCGGTCCGGAGGGCTGACCGTCGCGGTGATTTATTTTCATCACAAACGGTCGGTGAGTTAAAGTTTTTTGCCAGTGACAGACGCTGGCAGAAATGTGACGAAGAGTCGGTAGGACAGGCAGGAGGACAGACAGGAGAAGGGATGCTTCTCCATGTACAGCTGCGGTATTTTCATATAAGTTGCCAAAGACAGTTACAGTTATTACGTTACTGTTGTTTGGTCATGTAACGTTGCTTTGTGGGACATTTCTCTGTATTAAGTTGAGTGAAGGACCTGTGTAGTTAACCGACCATCGGACCGACACTCCCCCGCTCCGCGCCGCCGGCTTATCCATTCACACTGGTTCGGTTCTCCAATAATACGGCCCTGATACCTACCTCCTATCAGCGCTGGAGAGAAATTTCACCCCTCGCCGCCAACGAGAGATTCACACTGAGACGGAGGCGGGGAATTGGCGTACTAAAGCCGCATCCAAATGCCAGTGTGAATGGGGCTAATGACTCAGGCTCAGGGCATGGGTGATGAGTGGAGGCGAAACGAACTGCCACACAAAACATAGTCACAATGTTTTTGTAAACAATCAGACCACTGCTGCTCCAGTCCTCACTAAAACCAACAAAGTGGAACACATCAGCCCAGTTCTCAAATCCTTGCACTGGATTCTTATGCATTAAATAATCGATTTGAAGAGGCTATTATTGAAGCACTGAATGGTTTGGGGCCAAAATACATCTCTGATCGGCTGGTCTGTTTACAAGCCATCCAGAGCCCTCAGATCATCTGGGCGAGTTTTGTTGACTGTCCAAAGGGTCAGAAACAAAAAGGAGGAGGCAGGTTTCAGTTCAGCTCAAAACACCTGAGGTCTTAAAACGTTTCTGATTGTCACTGCCATTATGTTACATAATCATGATTTTGCAGTTGTTAAATCTTTTAAATCTACTGTAACTTCTATTTTATTTTTATTTTTGTTTTTGATATGAAATTTACTATTGAAGTAAACTTACCAGGCCTTGGGAAAAGATATGTCTGCCAGCTCTAAGTGGACTGTCCTATTGGAGGAAGTCATAATCAAACATTTTTTTGGCCTGTGTTGGCTTGCAGAATGAATAAAGAAGAAGAAGAAAATGCAGTCTTTTCCTTGTTATTATGAACTCCAATTCATTTCCTATGGCTTCAGAACAAGGTGTTCATTCACCGCGGCAAGGAGTATGAACGCAGAGAGGACTTCCAGAACCAGCTGATGAGCCAGTTCCCCAGCGCCGTGCGCCTCAACACCACCACCATGCCTGGAGATGACATCAAGAACTCTCCACTTCAGTGTATCCTCCTGGCACCATAACACGTTTAAACATATGTGGTTGTACATAGAAAACAGACCATGTAAATGTAAATGTAAAAGCTATATATAGTCTACAGTCTACACAAGAGCTCTTGTGGATTAATGCATTGAGAGAGAAAAACCTATTGATTTACTCCGCAGTGGCTGTAAGATTAAATAGTTTTTGGATCGCTGAAGAAGTCACAACAAATCTGAATCTGAGATCTGGTACTTTTTGAAAAATTACATCAGGGGACCTTTTGCTCCAAACACAAGAAAACTTACCCCGACATCTAGACCCTTTTCGTCTGGATCTAAATCTTGTTTTGGTGTGCCTCTGCATATTTAAACCCAGCCACCGGAGGTCACATCCGTCTCAGATGACACAGGGATGTAGAGATACCCTCCATCACACATTGATGTTTCATTCCTGAGAGATTTGAACCAGATATCCAGTGTTTCACGGTGCAGCCAGTCCTCGAGATTCCTCCTCGCCTGAAGAACAAACCTTGCCCTGACCAGATTATCAAGTCAGTCAAACAGCATCTTAACTCATCATATTTTCTCAGGGAAAAATTGTAAATGTCTGCTGAACAAACGGCAAGATGATCATGATGTCATGTTTGATTCCTTTTTAAATTATCGTTTCATTTCCTCTATTTAATTTTGAACTCTGTCTCGCTCTTCTTCCACCATCTGCAGCTTCTACAAGTCCAACTATGTGCAGCGTTTTCACTATTCCAGGCCTGTGAGGAAAGGACCTGTGGACCCCAACAATGAGTTTGCTGTGAGTTTTTTTTTTTGTTCATGAAAAGATTTATGACCACAGGGACCATGAAAGTCTTTCTAGTGCATCCTTGCATTGTTATCAGTCTGAAAAGATGAGTTTCTGTTCTGTAAAATAATAGGATTTTATTTAAAAGAAGCCCGTTTTACAATTATATGATAAGACATAAGTTTATGTTTCAAGATTTCAGATGAGATGCAACATAAGATTCAGGTATTATTGTGCAAGTTTAGACGTGCAGTGGCCAAGAAAGTACAGAAAATGGCCAAAAGCAGGCCCACAGTGTCCAAAGAAAATAATAATGAGACCAAAAAGAGGGAAAACACTGAGCAGCATGAGTGAGATGAAGAGGAAGGGTTTTGTTTTCCCCACTACTATTTCATTTTCGTAGGGATCTGATTTCTGCATGCTCCACTCGCCAATGGAAGAAAGGAGAATGATGAAGGAATGGAAAAAGGAAAGAAAACAACAATTGAGGAATCTTAAAGATCTAAATCAAGAATACAAAGACAATATCACAACACAGAAAGACATTAATTAAACTACAAGAGCAAAATATCACAACAAAGAAAAGAAAAGTCTTTTGGAAGCAACACAACACTTCTATATACACTCACAGTACCAAACCCTCTGTGGGAGGATTCATCCTGCACAGTTTGACAGGACAGTTGCTGATGGCCTTGTCTGTAATTGCACTTCATCTCCACCTATGAACAATGTGCCAATCAACTTTACACCAGCTGATATTCCTGCAAGGACACTGCCAACACTCTTACCCTCACAGTGGTCCCAAGACATTAAATGTGTTATATTGCAGGAACAGGAACCATCAACAGAGAAACATTTAAATGTACTTCAAGATACATCTGGAAAACTAGACATTTTAACCACGACAGACCGTATCCAAGCAAGCAGACTTCTGAGCAGGGATTATATTTTTCAACAGCAGTCAGTGTCTGACTTGATATCATGTTATGCGTATACACAAGTGGCAGAAGCTCATCTATCAGCTGTCTTTCTTCTTCCTTTCATCCCTGTGTTTAGTCCATGTGGATCGAACGCACAACCTTCACCACGGTGTATAAGCTGCCAGGGATCCTGCGCTGGTTTGAGGCTACTGACATGAAACATGTAAGTCTGTGAGGCCGTGTTCTCACTCAGTGATTGACACATGTGCGTTTGCTTTGAACTGTTGCCTCCAGGGTAGCATTTCAATGTTTCTTATTATATATTTCCCACATTATTTTCTGAAATCCATCCCTTTCTTCTTCCGTCTCTTTTTGCCTTATTTTTTCACGTCTCTCTCCTCCCTCGCTCTGCTCTTCCTGCCACTCTCTGTCCAGACCACCTTGTCTCCGTTGGAGAACGCCATAGAGACCATGGAGTCCACCAATGAGAAGATTCTGACCATGATAAACCAGTACCAGGCGGACTGGAGCCTCCCCATCAACCCTCTCTCCATGCTGCTCAACGGCATCGTGGACCCGGCTGTGATGGGCGGCTTTGCAAAGTATGAGAAGGTAAAGAACCAGCCCTGAGTTTAAAACCCCTCACAAATACACTTTTCAAGGCCCAGTGAGAGTTAAACTGAGCTTGATTATTATAAATTACACCCTCGTTTATGGGTCATTATTTCTAGTCATTGTTTATTGTTTTTCTTGTTTAGTTTTTTGAGTAAGTAAAGGAACAGTGGAGATAAGGGTTGAGCTTTTTTTTTCTTCTAAACATGTTCTGATTCATTGTGAGTGTTTGTAGAATTTTAAACGGTGCGATTCTCTATGATGACTGACCCCCTTAAAGGTTATCTGTGCTTGAGGGACTGCTTTACCGCAAGATTCATCTCTCGTGATGAATTGACTAAAATTCACATAGTATCAAAAAGCAATAACATCTCCTGAGGCTGCTGTTTTCATCACTCCAAATATCATAAGCAGTCGGCTTCAAATGCCAGTCAGTGTCAGAATATAGGATCATTTTTAACGTGTTTTGAAAGTACAATTGGATGGAAAAGTCATGAAATGGATTTCTGATAAATCGTCTGTATCAGGCATTCTTTACCGAAGAGTACAACCAGCAGCACCCTGAGGATAGAGATAAGCTGCTGCGCCTCAAAGACCTCATCGCATGGCAGGTATTGAACACGCCGACTCACATTAATGGACACATATAATCACCACGTGTAGTTGCCCCACTTTTATGTGGACGTTCTCTTGACGCTGTTTGTTTTTTAACAGATCCCGTTACTCGGCGGGGGGATCTCTCTCCATGGGAAGAGGGTGACGGACGACCTGCGCCCTTTCCACGAGCGCATGGAGGAGTGTTTCAAACAGCTGAAGAAGAAAGTGGAAAAGGAGTACGGAGTGAGAGAGCTGGTAAGAACCGGTAGTGGTCTGTAGTCTAAAAACACGTTCTGGATTCACAGCTGCTGCGGTGCAGCTGCGTTAATTAAGCCGCAAATGAGCTGACCCTGGCGGATTTTAAAGATCAAAGTGCTCATAAGAGCCTCAGAGTGGAGCGCTGACGTGGGATTTGTACCCTTGTATTTCTCTACAACCAGAACAAAGTTTGGGTGGTCTGACTGGGGCTAAATATGGTCATTACCTCGTAAATTGGCTCTGCCCTTCAGGAGCGATTACACTAATGATGAGTGGGAGTGATGACATGCTGTTTTTAAGGGCAACTTCACTTGTTTATGCTTCTCTTGCATTCTCTAATTATGCACTTCTGCTTTGTTTCACTGTCACTATCTAAGCAAGAGTGAAAAAGGGCTTTGGCTTTTTATCGCGATATAATGTAGCTCGACTCTGTGATTTCAGCCCGACCTGGATGAGAGGAAGTCCACTCGTCCTCGCTCCATGCTGCGCTCTTTTCGTCAGTCCATCATCTCCATCAACTCGCTGCAGGGATCTGAATGTGGGACGCCGACCAAGCTCCATGCAGACAGGTAGGCACACACATGCGTCTTGACGAATGAATCCGTCAGGTGACCTTGGAGTGTCGAGAGAACCTCGAAAGATAATTCAAGAGCGACACATCTCATCCACAGTTTACGTCCACTTTGTAGTAATAAAATGGCCACCAATTTGTCTCAATTAAAGCATACAGTCAGTCTCAAACTGCAAAGATCTGTTCCTAGCAACAAACTGAATATGAAAATGTAACATTGAGCCCTGTTTATTTACTACTCACACCCTCCCCAGGGACCTCCCCCCTGAGTCGCCGACCTCCTGGACCCTTCAGCGCTCCAGCGGGAGCATGAGCGCAAGCACAACGGAGGAGGTGGTGGTGACGGTGGGCGACGCCGAGGTCAAACTGAGAAAGAGTAAGAAGAAGAAGAAGAGGAGCAGCATGATCTTCATCACGGAGGAAAGAGAAAGGACAAGCACGTTGGACTGCAAACGGGTGAGAACGAGCTCCAGTGGGAGGTAGAGCATGGGACAAGAGGGGAGGGAGGAAAAGAAGCGAGTGAAGGGGTGTCTAAGTAATGGAGGTGCTGCGGCTGCTGAGTTTTATGTGATCTCTGTCTCCCTCTAGCTGTCCAAGAAACAGGAGTTCCGCAGTGACACCAACTTATCTGAGCCAAACGAAGGAAATGTGTCGTTGACCAGCGCCAACTCCAGATCCCTGCCCGCCATCACAGGTGACTAACAACACAATAAGTAGTGTCCTGTAATTGAATTAATTACAGCTACGGACCAACAAAGTCAACATAGAAACCTGAGAGGAGGTACTGTGTTCTTTTTCTGTGAAAGCTGACTGTAAGGAAAAACACACACAAGGTCATTGCAGGAATATGACATTTGAGGTGCAGTGTACGGCTGCAGCTAACGTTATTACCGCCGCAAAGGACAGTTGGGTCTCGGCCCAGAATAGACCCCATTCTGTCTATGGTGCAGACAGATCCAGGAATTTTCTCTCACTTTTTTCACTGTCTTGGCTGGTATCTATGAGTGAGATCAATTTGACGCAAGTCCAAATAAAAATCTGGATCTGGCAGATTTAAATATGATTTAATGCTGAAACCAGCAAATGTTTGGATCGATCAATCGTCTAATTGTTGCAGCTATAGTAGATCGACTATTTATACAGTGAAACAAAATTGGCAAGCTAGAGAGTGTTGAGGTGAGAGCCTGACCGAACACAAGCCCTGATGTAAGGAGGTAAATTAGTCAGTCAGACATGTCGATTGTAATTTTCCAAATTGGCCCTCAGACTCATCCAGTTCATATTTCATTGTTAGAGTTACGTAACCCTGCACTTCCAAATAGTGCATCAGGCCACAATTTACTCATGTATTCTCTGGCATCCTGCCATGTTGAACCAGGCCAGCTGAGCCAGCACTGACTGTGGTGTGATTAGCCCCGCTGACTACAGACTGTACAGCCTCGATGTAGTGGGACCGGTGTCGCCTGAGCACACAATTCATCAGCAGAACAGTTACAAGAGCATATCAAAACTTTGGTGTGTCTGTGAGCTTTTAAGTCTGAATGTGGAAACAAAATGGACGGCACAAACGTGATGTGTCATATTTTATTAATTAGAGTGTTGATAGCTGATTCCATCACATGCAAACATCCACCAAACATTTACATTCGTCCGCCATGTTTCTGGGTATATGAAGTCAAAGTCAGCAAGTCAGGTATCGAACATTTTTGCCGACTTTCTGAGTTTTCCACTTCCATGAATGTGCTAACAGTCACTCATGTAAAGGTTTGATTGTATGCTGATTATCAGTGACACAAACACTGAAGTTGATTCTGTCTACAGGTCTGTCCTTGGCGGTGGTGGGGGGCGCAGAAGACGGGGACACCATCAGAGCCAGGAGGGACAGTAAGAGCATGTCTGTCTGTGGGACGCCTGACCGAACAGCTGACAGGCGCTCAAAGGGAGTCATTAACCTCCTCTTCAAGTCCAAGGTGAGAACAGCTGGTTTCATGTTGTTCCATAGAGAAACAATCAGGCTGGCACTCACAAATCAGCACTACAATTCACGTACTGATTGGCCACTTGTTTGGGTGATGCGCTAAACTGTCCGTCGCCGGGAATAGATAGATAAAATGTACTAGATCCAAAATCTACTGATGTGCATTATTTGAGCATTTTTACAACAAAGTCTTCCAATTAAACAACATGGAGCCATTTTAAGTCATGTTTTGCCCTAACTGAGAGTAAACCTTGTGTTTTCATTATGCATGTTTGTCTGTTTGTTTCAACAGAGCTCCAAATCAGAGGATGCGAAGTCCAGTGATGCAGCCAAAGACAACGCCAATCACTTCTGAAATCCGCCTTATTAATTCCCTGTTGCCTTTGCCTTTTTTTTATGCGTTTATTTTTTACAAAGGAGCTCGCATCAACCTGCGGGGCGCAACCAATTATGTATTCACTCCCTCTCAGTCAGTCTGACTGTAAGTCCCTGTATTGCTCTTGCCTTAATATAATTGATTTTACCCGTCAATAAAGGCTATTTTTGCACCATGACATTTTTCCTGGTAATTCAAATGATTCCCGGTGAGGCTAAATGCCACCTTACAAGCTTTTCAATCAATTCAGCTTCAGCATGAACGAGCAAACACAAACCGTCCCGCTGATGTGCTTGATTAAAAAGCGTCTTGTTATATGCTTTCCAGTGTTGTTGACAGAAGTTAATGGAAAAATAATAATTTGATAAAGCACAAAGGTTACTGTGTCCTCCCAAAGGACTTTAAACTGGAACACACTGCCAGAAAAAGGCTTTGGCACTGATACAACAAACAAAGTCTGATAAATTCAGATATAATAGGGAGCAACAAATTCTGGAGCCAAGTGCACAAACGCCACAACATTTGTTGTTTGCACACAGTTTATGCCAATCTGTTATTGTGCTTGAGTACGATTTGGAACAACATTTACTTTTATTTAAATTCTAAAAACAAATAAAACTTTGGGGAATAGTTTAATATTTGGGAGATAAATGCTTTTTGAGTTATATGACACATTTTAGACCACTTTTTTTTGTCTGTTTGCCAACTCTGCTGGCTTAATTCAGCATTTAGGGTGGAAACAAGGGAAAACAGTGAGCTTTTCTCTGTAACAAAGTCAACAAGAGCCACCTCTAATGCTCACTTAGTAACACATTGAATTCTGTTTGTTGTGCAGAAGGTGACTCACAAAAGGACTATAACAAGTTAATAACCGAGCTTTAAAGGTGTTACAGAGAGCCGTGCTAGCTGCTTTCACATGCCTCCAGTCTTTATGCTAAGCTAAGCTAATTACTTATGATTTCAGTGCTCTTGATAGAGGACTGTGAGAAGAGGGGTGTTCAGTTGGTTGCAATCTAAAACCACACAACTAGATGCCAGAAAATCCTACACACTGGACGTTTAAAACTGTTCTACACAAATACAATGTAGTAAGTAGGGATGTACATCGTTAGGATTTTATCGATACCGATACCGATACCGATACTCCTTATCGATACTCTTATACTACAACATGTAATTTTGTGTAAAAAGACTTTACAAGATGTTAAAAGATTCAACCTTCTTTTTATTACCACAAGGTAATAATAAAGCTTCAACCGTACAGAAGCTATGCAATTACAAATACTCCGGAACAGATAACCAGGACTTCTATATCTGGTGGATGCCGGAGCACGACGCAGCAATTTAGCTGAATTTAACACCGAGCAGGCAGGAAGTCAAGCACCGAAATAACAATATCACATCCGGTTACTTTTCAAAATAAAACACTCTGTGTTGACACCAGAATACAAGTCTCAAAAAAGAGACAAACACAAGCTCTTCTACTAATCCTTCGGTCGGGTCCTGTTATTGTTTTTAACTCAGACCTATAACTGCGGTCGCGAGTGATTATGTGATTATGGCGGAAACTCCTCGGCCTCGGGACGCCAGCTGTCTACCGGACTGCACCATGGCACTGGACTCAACATGCAACCAGTGGGGGTTTCTAGACGGCGGAGCAAAACCGGATCAGAGCCGTAACGCAGCGGACAGTATCCAGTGGAAATTCGGTGTAAGCAACATCACCAAACACTTGGAGCGCGCGCATAGTATGAAGCTAAAGGAGTGCGGTGTGTTTGATTGCTATAACAAAGCGAGTGAGCAGCCCGGCTAACTCAAGACTGCAGCGCCGTGGCAGCAGCACCCGGTTTCATTTCAAGGTAAGTTTGTCGTTAAGTTTGTAGTCATTACAGTTGGGTAGACGTTCAAAAACCTTCCATGTCAAAAACCGATAAAAAATAATCAAAAAAAAGTAAAAAAAAAAAATAAAGTACAGATAACAGTACCGTTTGTCCAGAATCTTAACGGTACCCTGGTACCGACCCAATAGTAGTAAGTAGTAAGAAGAAAGTTCATATGACTGGCCAATTGTAACTCATTACCACCAACATCTGCTCTTGACATAGAAGCATATAGTTACGATTTTTTGCAGAAGGACCCAAATGCAAGATACCAAGGCAGGCAGGTTGAGGTAAGCTACACTATATTGCCAAAAATGTTCACTCACCCATTCACATAATTGAAGTCAGGTGTTCCAATCACTTCCATGGCCACAGTATAAAAGCAAGCACCTTGGCATGCAGACTGTTTCTACAAACATTTGTGAAAGAATGGTTGCTCTCAGGAGTTCAGTGAATTCCAGCGTGGTACTGTGATAGGATGCCACCTATGCAGCAAGTCCAGTGGTGAAATTTCCTCGCTCCATATTCCGGTCAACTGTCAGTGGTATTATAACAAAGTGGAAGCGATTGGGAACGACAGCAACTCAGCCACGAAGTGGTAGGCCACGTAAAATGACGCAGCGGGATCAGTGGTTGCTGAGGCACATAGTGCGCAGAGCTCACCAACTTTCTGCAGAGTCAATCGCTACAGATCTCCAAACTTCATGTTGACTTCAGATTAGCTCAAGAACAGTGCGTAGAGAGCTTCATGGAATGAGTTTTTGTTTTTCAGGAGCTGGGCTTGGCCCCTTAGTTCCAGTGAAAGGAACTCTGAATGCTTCAGCATACCAAGAGATGTTGGGCAATTCTATGCTCCCAACTTTGTGGGAACAGTTCAGTTTGGGGATGACCCCTTCCTGTTCCAACATGACTGTGGCTGTCATGTTCATGACTTGACTGGCCTGCACAGCCTCCTGACCTCAACCCGACAGAACACCTTTGGGATGAATTAGAGCGGAGACTGAGAGCCAGGCCTTCCCGTCCAACATCAGTGTGTAAACTCACAAATGCGCTTCTGTTAGAATGGTCAAAAATTCCCATAAACACACTCCTAAACCTTGTGGAAAGTCTTCCCAGAAGAGTTGAAGTTGTTATAGCTGCAAAGGGTGGACCGGCATCATATAAAACCCTATGGATTAGAATGGGATGTCACTTAAGTTCATATGCGAGTCAAGGCAGGTGAGTGAATACTTTTGGCAATATAGTGTATATTAGCAAGCTGAAAAAAACATTTTTCAAAATGCCAGCAACAGAAAAGCAACCAAATGGGGAAAAAACTAAAGAAAGATGCAAAAACTCAGAAGGAACCAGGAAGGGAACAGACACAGGAAACACAGACAAACTGATAAAGAATGAAGAGAAAACACCAACTTTAATACACAGGGGTTATTTAACTAATGACACACAGGTGGGAAAAAGACAAAGACAGGACGTGTAAAGTAAAACGTGACACACGGGGAGGATTTACAACATAAAACAGGAAGTAACAAAACTAAAACTTAAAAGTGATTTATTGTTCTCAGACGATGCTGTAGATGCAAGTTGACCTTTTAGAGTCCCCACAAAGTCCTTAGTATGCAGTAATGAGAAGTTCTGCTGTGGCAGTGACTGTGTTTTTTTTAATCTATGTTGATGTTGCTCGATATGAGCCCTTTGGCTCCCTGAAGAAGCTCTCCCGTGAATGCTGGGTGATAGGGACTGTGAATTATGAAAGAACAACCCAGGACGGACGTGTCTGCAGGGCTCCCTTGATGTGAAGAATTTGTGTCGGCCGGAGGAGAAAACAACCTCGTCGGGTGGTTGAGCTGGTTTCCTCTTTTCCTCCGGCAGCAAGAGACAGAATTTGAGGTGGTGAAACATCACAGCCTTGAGGCCGGCATGGAGCTTCACTTTATGACTGATGTTATTTTGCCCTCGCTAGCTCACTTGTTGCCGATTCCCTCCAGATACTGCAAGTCATTCCTGGTTTGTTCTAAATGCAGCCCCTCAATGCAACAACATGTAGTGAGGAAGTGAGGTGGGCAGGAAATTAGCTTAAGTCTCACTTTCTTCATCGACTTTAGTGACATTTTAATAAAGATATGAAGATAAATTGGGAAAAGGGCAGAAAGGTTATTGCATGTGACGATTATGTATTAGCAGCCAGCTCAGTCAATAAAGGGCCTAATGTGTCACCTGCATTGGCGAAAGGTCGTTATGTTGGAGAAAATCATTCAGATGAGGCTGTTTTAATGAGTCGTAGATGTGGATGAATACCTCACATTTCCCCGCCGGTGCTTTTATGTCCTCCTGGTTCTCAGTCAGAGGTGATTTAGAACAATGGAGACATTTTCTCCTTTCCCTTATTAATACCTCCATTATCTGGTGCCACACTGACCAGCAAGTCTCTCCACAACCAATTTAAAGTTGCAGACTGGCCTTTTTAAAAAAAACAAAAAAACTCATGCAAAGTCCTGCTTGAGTCTGGAGTGTGGGTTCTCTGATTAAACCACTGCTCCGTGACCGCAGAGTGATTTCAGACATCTATCTTACTTCTGGCAAAAAAAAAAGAGGAGGAGGGGGAATCGGGGTTGGCGGTTAAGTTAAATGATGTATAAGGCAGTGTTATTCTCACAGCAAATGAAGACGCTGCGTCGCTCGACTGACCAACAGATTCATCTCCATCTGAAACACCAAGACTGACAAGAGAGTGTGTACATTTACCGACAATATATTAAAAAAACAAGATGGTAACTGATAAAACGTCCGGTGGGTTGAATGGGTTGAATAATTTAATTCAACATATTCAAAAATATGACTCACGATTCATGGCTTGTAATATTTCTTAATTTGATACCAAAGTTAATGATCGTGCTCTGTCGCTCCTTTGCTTTCAAGATGGAAAGCCCCATCAAGAATTAAATACACACATCACGTATTCATTATAAGTGTTACTTTTAGCCTCTGAAGGAACGTCAAACTCCTGTCATTTAGTCTGAAGATTTAATTGGAGCTTCATTTTGTTTGGTGCTGTCACGTCATATTAATGGGTGTAACGTTTAACATTTGTGTCCATTTAATTCGTCATTATATCAAGTATATTGATATCCTGAATCCTCAGAGCATCGTTCAGGCTTTACATGAGGGAGTTCTTGGCAATCACAGCACGTAGTTGATCAATAAGCACATTTTGTTTAAGTGTGATAGAATTGGGGAAATGTCGATAAGAGTGAAATGCACACCCGTTTATATTATATTTTGTATTTTGTATTTTGTATTTAAAGGTTCTTCTGTACAACCACAGAGGACGCAGCTGCTTTGTACCAAACTGAAATTTATTTTAAAAAAGAAAGAATGTTTCAGTTTCTGTAAACAACATGCAGGAAGATGAGGCCTGTGTTTGTAAGTGTATCCATCGATCAATACATAAAATAAAAAAAAAACCTTGTGCTGCCTTGACGTGAGCAGGATTTCTGTCTGTACAGAGAAACCCTGAAGCTAAATGGGAAAATATTGATTCTTTTTTTTACAGTGGAGACATATTATGCTAATTTTCAGATTCATTATTGTATTTTGGATTACTACTAGAATATGTTTACATGCTTAAATGCTCAAAAACCACATCAGACTGTCCGCTGCTGCAGCTCCTGTCTCTCTCTTAAAGGCTCCTCCCCCATCTGCTCTGATTGGTCGGCACTGCACACTGTGTTACCGGTCAGCCCTCGTATGAATAACACAAATATGTGACATTGTGGGTAGTGTGATGTCACAAAGTCAAATAATTAAAGGCGGGACTACTGACGAGGCGTTTCAGGAGCTGTGTTTTCTGTGGGAGAGAGGAGCTCCCATTGGCTTTTCGACTTTAAAACAAATGCGTTTCTTTTCCTTTTTTTTCTCTGTAATATGCTGTGCAAGTGTTTGAGCTGTAAAACGAGGAGCTGTTTTGCAGGACTCATAGGAACATGATACATTAAATTATTTTTATGGGGTGGGATGAATGTCAATGTCCTTCATGTCTGGTGTTTAATAAATGTATCATGATATAATAATAAGAGAACTGCAGCTCATGTTCACCCAAAAGATTGTTTTAAAGGTTATTTAAATTGCTACTCCTTGTGGACACGAGTAAAGCACTGCTGAGCATGAGAAGGTTTTCAATGGTCAGTAAATTATAGATGTACTCACTGTTGGCTTGTCTAAAATATATTTCCAGAGTGACACAGCTGCACACAGCTCCTCCCGGGCCTCTGAGATCTGCTCAGGGCTGTTCGGGGCTGTTGTCTGCATCAAGCCTGAGCAGAGGATGACGGACATGGCTGAGCAGCTCCGCTCCGTCAGAGAATCATAATGAATTTCATAATGAGGAGTTGATGGCAAAGTAATAAAGGTGGTAATGTGAAAACAGTGATACTAATATCTGGGCCCAGTGGAAGCAAATTCGTTTATAGCTAATTTCAAGCAAATTATAGATAAGCATTGGAAGACTTCCTCATAAGCTTTTGTCATTATTGTTAAAATTGCAGTGCAGTTATTGTTTTGCAGATTCATATGAGCCACAGCCTCTTAATGAGAGTTGTAGTTGTGAAACTTGTCCACTAGGGGGCAGTAGAATATTGTTGTTGAGTTAAGGAGATGAGTAATGAATGGGTACGGACTACTGGCCTGTTGTGAAACCTTCAGAGGAAAATATAACAAAGAAATTTAAAGGTCTTTTGTTTCTTTGAGGCACCATAAAGAAAACCTGAAACACGTTCTGGTCTGCTGTGAAAGCAGGAGAGGTGAAGAATTTAGATTCTTCTTGTTCAGACAGGTTGAGTGTTTTCTCACATCAGAGTGGCAAGTCGCCCCTGCGGGAATCAAAAGTT
The DNA here is from genome assembly GCA_900302685.1 of Spondyliosoma cantharus. Classification (NCBI taxonomy): domain Eukaryota; kingdom Metazoa; phylum Chordata; class Actinopteri; order Spariformes; family Sparidae; genus Spondyliosoma; species Spondyliosoma cantharus. Next base: position 20,035 of record OMLP01032947.1, on the reverse strand, counting down.
CAGTGAATCTCTGTTTTTTTCACTCCTGCATCATGAAAGTGTCACAGCTGAACGGACTTTCTGCTCCTCGTCGCTCAGAGGCAACATCCTCCTCAGCAAGATGGCAGCCGTTCAGCCAAAAAAAAGGGGGAAGTCATAACTGTGGAACTGATAATGCCTTCTTTTGTGTTCACCTTTATCGTGAAATGTTCTTCCTTCTGTTGAGGAATGAGACAGTGAGGTTATGCATAGGTGAACATGTGAACACAAACCCTGCATTGTTCTCCATGAAGACTATTATGAGCTGAGTTTTGTGTGATTTTATCCAAAGTTACCTGGGAACAGGCCAGTGTTTCCAGCTACTTAAAGGGTAACTCTGCCAATTTTACACATGACTGCATATGTGAAAATAGAAGTATAAAGCCTTCTGTGGCTCCAGAGGAAGCTGCATGTAATCCAATAAATTGCCTCCAGTGATGTCACTCAGTGGCTACGTTGCATTGTGGGTAACGAAGACACCATGTTTCTTAAAGGAAGATGAATGCATGGAATAAGAAAGGTAAAACTTCTGCTTTTCCTTTATCGTTTTTAATCTTCATAGAGAACAATGCAGGTTTTGTGTTCACCTATGCATAACTCCCCTGTCTCATCATGTGTGCTGACAGACGTGTGGCCAACAAAAGAAAGTACATTTCAGGATGAAGTTGAACACAAAAGAAGGCATTATCAGTTCCACAGTTATGACTTCCTCTTCATGTTTTGGCTGAATGGCCATCTTGCCGAAGAGGATGTTGCCTCTGGGCGACAAGGAGCAGAGAGTCCCTTCAGCTGTGACACTTTCATGATGCAGGAGTGAAAACCGGAGATTCACTGAACCGTCGATTCCCACATATGTCAAATGCATTTTTTCCCCCATACTCAGAAGGGAGAGGGTGTGGCATATCACCAGAGTAACCGCTAACTGATGCAAACATGTGGCTGCCATTAGCTAGTTAGCTCAGTTAGCCGTGCAGCTGGCGGTCCAGACTGGGAGCTCGAAGCACTGACCGAGTGTTGGTGTTTATGTGCCTCGCATGAGAGCTTTGCAGCAGGATGGAACGGGGTTTAGCTGGTTAGCATGCTAGACATGCTTTGCAAAACAAAACAACATGTCGTCCATGTTTTGAAAGTTTTCACCAAAAAGTCTTACACCGTTGAACCTTTAATTTAAAAGCAGGCCTACGTCGTAATTCAAAGCAGGTTGTTTCCTCCTCTCCCACCAAAGTTAAATTCATGCACAAGGACACTTCTCTCATTCCAGCAGTTTGGCCTCGGTCAGTAGTGTTTTGATCAGCTGCTTCCCTCTGTCCGGTCAAGGTCTTAAAAATTGAATGCAGCAGACTTAAGATAGCCGGGGTTAGGAGACACTATGAATATTTGTCACCTCATAATGTACGTCCTTGGCATCTGGTTAATAACATCAGAGAGTCTGCAAGCCGGTGTAGTAAAGAAATATTATGGCAGAACGCAGGCAACAGTGTGTAATCTCTCTTTTTGTCTCCTCAAAGCATTCTCCGTCCTCTCACTTCCTTTCTATTTTTCTTAATTACTGCGCTAATGATCTCAGACAGGCTGGGTGAGTTCCTGTTTGTGTGAGATGAACTCGGTGTCATCTCAACACCGAGTGTCACCCAGGATGTGACTGTCTAATCTGTTACATAGCAGGACAGCTGCCATTGACGATTAGCTCTGCTGTTGCATTTTGACAACATTGTTCTCGAGTAGGAAACAGTGGAAACCTAAAAACACTGCGGCATTAAGAGCTGCAACTTATTACATTTAATAATAGTGACCATAACAGAATTTAAAAAAGAAAACGTCTCAAGTGTTCAAAATGACTAATCAGGATGAACTAATATCAGCCTGTGTAATCATTCTTTATTCTTTTTCCCCTGACAGTTGATGTTCCAGCTCCAGCCTGCAGAGTGCAGTGTTGAAATGTGCCACCGCTGAGCTCTCCCACTCTTGTTTGATGGAGGAAGCCAATGTGTTAGGAACATAAGCTGTTGAATAGCCTACACAACTCTATAAATCAGGCCTGATAACGTGCCAGTTATCAGCCTCCTCCCACCCTCTTCTTCTCCTACTGTCAGTTCATTTTCCTCTCCCTGCCTCCTTGTAATTGTCTAGTTCTTACTTCGCCAACACTTCCTCCCTCTACGCACTCTTTCCAGCCCATTCTGCCCTCCCCTCTAACACTCTTGGGGCTCTCTCCATCTCTCTGACAGGTTTCCCGCAAACAGCTGATGGGGGGGAGCAGAAAGTGGAACAGTGCTGCTGTGAGTTTTAATGGCGCTCCTTGGTAATCCGTAATCTGACAGCTCATCAAAGCCGCGTGCCGCTCACAAGGACGTATGTGTGTGTGTGTGTGTGTGTGTGTGTGTGTGTGTGTGTGTGTGTGTGTGTGTGTGTGTGTGCGTGTGTGCAGTATACCACATGTAATCTGTGCCTGGAGGCGTCTTAGTACGGGTTAT
>OMLP01032947.1:0-17523 GCA_900302685.1 Spondyliosoma cantharus | reverse complement strand
CTGTGCCTGGTATGTATATGTGTAATATACCGTAGCACACATATACTGGATGATACACTGCGGCACATGGTTCAGACTTAAAATCGCAAAAAATGCACTTGGCAGGGTGTCGGAGTGTGTTGCCAGGTAATGGACAGGGAAGACATGACAGTGTTACAGTGTTTGCAGAAGTAATGACAGATTCCAATGCACAGTTAAGCCTCAGATTTACTGTAATGGAAGCTCACACCTGTAAACATCTGCATGTCTGCTTTCTGAATGATAACTCAAGACATCATTTTACATATGTCCTTGTTTATACACTTTGTTGGGGAACGGATGTAGTTTTGTAACTGTGTCAGGTGGGGCTGCAACTAGTGACTAATCTGTTGATTACTTCTCTCTTAATGGATTAGTAGTTTGGTATATCAACAACAAAAAATTGAGTTGAATAAATATGTCGATTAGTGTTTTCCAAAGCCCAAGATGACGTCCTCTAGTGTTTCGTTTTTTTGTCTACAACCCAAAAATATTCCACACACACACAAAAACAACAACAACAAAAAAAAATATCTGTACTTTTATGGAACGTTTTGGTTTCATTTACAGATTTTCCCTGTGTTTTGAAATACATTAAACATTTCTATAAGATCACAAAATAAATGCAATTTTACATCTCTAATGTAAATTAACACGAAAAGTCTGTAACTGGATACCTATAAGATAAAAAAACAAAATGTTTTATTTAAAATGTTACATCGAAGTAACAGTAACACTAAATTAGAAAAGCAAAAGCAATTGCACCAATTAGTATTTTGTATAGTTATTTATTTGCTTATTGACAGATACTTAGTATATTGTTAAAGTTTTCACAGTATAAGCTTTGAGTAAATGTGTTTTTATCAACTGTCAAGCCAATAAAAGTCATTTTATTGTTTTCATGTATGTGAATATCCTCATTTAAACATCTGCCAGCGGTCCACACTGGGAGCTCATAGCGTCGCAGAGGTGCAGAGCTATTTGGAAAGGGACATGGTGGAGCTAGCTGGTTAGCATGCTAAACATGCTTTGCAACATAATACACAGCTGCCATAACATCAAAACTGTTATTGACATGCTGTCGATGCTTTTTGTTAAGTAATGGATGTTTTCAGCCAAAAGTCTTTTACATTGCACCTTTAAACTGTTAGAGCCAAATACCCATAAGTAGCCTAAATACATGTAAAGTATGTGACTCCTGAAAACCAGTGGCTTCTGAAGACACATCCAGGTAGTATGCATTAATCAATGCCAGCTGATGTACGTTTGCAGCATGTCGACAGCCGTGGTGATGATCAGCAGTACGTTGTGCCTGCTCCAAAATATGCTTATTTATCTGAGGATTTTGGAGATGCTATAGGATACGATAAATGAGTCAGAACTACAGCCAAGTTAAAGTATAACTGTTGATACAGAGATTGCAGTACTGCAGCATGAATCTATGAAACATTAATACTGAAGTCTATAGAGGGCTGGTGTGGATGACGGGAGAATGAAGTTTTCCTCATGATGCAATTCACATGTGACAAAATGTCTTGTTTAGAAAACAGGGCGCTGCATCATATCCATGACTAAGACCATACAAAGTGGAACAGATCTCCAGGCTCAACCTCCGTGTTGTAACTCTGCAGGCGGGGCAGAGGCAGACATATGCTTTCTACCAGACAGCGCTGAGGGCGGCGGCTCTTCTTCTGTTCGACCGGGGGGATCACTGGAAGCGACAGGAGAAAGTTTTGAACTTGGGATGCACGTCACCCATTCAAGTTTTATGTAAGTGAGACTAACAAGCATGACATTCACAGGTAGCAGCAGGACAGCCGATGGCAGAGGAGGATGAGCGAGTCTGACATCTCCAATCGAAACACCTAATTGGTGATGGGCCATACTGTATGTGAAACTGTCATGTGGAGTGCCAATGCGAGTGTGTGCTGTGTCTCTCTGCGTGTGTGCTCTGTGGCAATACATTTTCCATCAGATATCTCCTCGGCCTAATGACAGTCTGCGTAAGCCAGAGACTGGCTGCAGAGGAGAGGAAATGGAGAAGGAGGAAGATGGAGGGAGACTGAAGGCAGACGATATTATCTGTTGGTGGATGAAAGAAGTAGCCACTGAGGTGCGTTGTGTTGAGAGTTTTGGACATGGATTATATATTGATAAAAGCAGTACAAATAAAATATATTTATGCTTCATCTCATTTCAGTTGCATACATAAAAAAAAGGGGATCTGATCAACACTGTGAACAGTGGAGGTCCTAGCTTCCATGATAGATGTTAAAATGCAGTGTTGGCCCCAGAAGGAGAATCTGATTGATTTTTTTTTTGGCTACCCTCTGTCAGAGACAATGGTTATCACAGCCACAAGCCTGGACTATACAGCATTTCCAGTTAAGATCACGACCTCAATTAAAAATGAAACCCCTCAAGGGCCTGAATGGTGCTTGTGCGTACAGCCTCAGGGGCCGGTCGACTTCACCAGTGTCACACCTGAGGGGAGCCTGACCCATTTAGTGTTTGCATTCTTGGATTTAGGCAAACATTATTTAACACATCTCTTAATTTGTCTACACCCGTGAATGGTTGAAACCAGGTCTAAACCTGGTTTCAACCATTCACAGGTGTCTGGAGGGTTAGCTTGTGATAATTAGGGGACTGCACCCTGGGAATTGTAGCTTCAATTGTGGGAATTTTACACCACAAGGACAAATTGCTATGTGAGTGTGGGACACCACTTGACATGTCGACCTTTCCAGCCAAAGTACAAAAAATTCAACAGAAATACTACAATAATAATAACAATTAGGGGCCCGCAATCTTTATACAACTCTCTGGAGGTTTTCCATAAATTCTACATAACATTTACATTTCATATACAGGATAACAAGTCATTGAACTGGAAGGAAATATGAAATTAGAGACTTGGGATGTACCCTAAAATGAAAAAGAATATGGCACACAACAGAAAATCTACCAAGTGGAGGTTTTCCACCTAAACTGATGGACAGGCAGAGAAGAGCAATAATCAGTGAAGCAACAAAGTGTCCAATAATAATTCTGGAAGAGCTGGAAAGATCCACAGCTCAGATGGGAGAATCTTTCCAAGGCACTCCACAAATCTGGACTTTATGGAAAAGTGGTGAGAAGAAAGCTGTGAGAAATCCTGTAGTTGTCTTCCAAAAGTCAAGTCAGACACAAAACTCAGATAGACTGGTCAAATGAGACCAAAACACTGCCCATCACCCTAAGGACAACATCCCCACAGTGATGGCAGCATCAAGCTGGTACTGGGTCAGGAATAAGAAGCATGATGGATCCGGTCAATTGTGAGCCAATTCTTCTTGAAACTGGGGCAGAGCTTCACCTTTCAGCAGGACAATGGCCCTCGGCTTACAGCCAGAGTGGCATCGGAAAGATTTAATACAGAGAAGGATTGACTGGGTCAAAAAAGCCCAGACTTCAATCCAATCGAGAGCCTGGGGCAAGACTTGAACATTTGCTGTTCACAGGCTGCCTCCATCCAATCTGACGTAAATTGAGTGATTTTACCAGAAATTGCAGCCTAGATGTGCAAAGCTGGTATAGAGACGGACTGTACCTACTGCAGCAATTCAAAGTGATTTAACGGAGTATTGACTCAGTGGGGGGTGAATACTTGCGTTTATAACGGATGTCTTGATTATTGTTTGTGTCAGAGCAAAATGAAATTTTCACCCCTAAAGCACTTCACATGTTCTTTTAATACAAAGGTAAAAATCCCAATAAAACTAATTTGAATTTCAAGTTATAAATGCAAAATGTGGCCTGAATGGTGCTTGTGCTCACAGCCTGAGGGGCCAGTTGACCTCACCAGTGTCATACCTCAGGGGAGCCCGACCTGTTTAGTGTTTGAATTCCTATACGTTATTTAACACAGCTCTTAATTTGTCTACATTAGACCTGGTTTACACCGATCACAGCTGTCTGGAAGATTAGATTCCGATAATTAGTGGACTGCAACCTGGGAAATGTAGCTTCAATTGTGGGAAATTCACACCACAAGGATAACTTTCAACTAACTTATGAATGCAAAATGTGGAAAAGTCCAAGGCACCGTGCTGAATCGCCATCTTTTTCTTTTCTATATAGTATATATATGTATACCCGTGCTATATATTTAGCACGGGTTACACGTTTTAATGAGTTCCTTTGGTTCAACTTCTCTGGCACATTTGTAGATCAAATTCAATTCCAACTACCTGTAGACATTTTATTTTCAAGCATTTTTTAAATTGTAAAATAAAAGAATCTGAAGTCTCTTTTACACCAAAGTTCCAACTAATTAGACTTAAGCTTTAGTCAAACAAAGTGTGCGTTCAGTGGAGCGGCAGCCTTTGTCTCGACTTCTCTTAAGGGGATTGTGTGAAAAGCCACACTCTGGCCATTAATGTAAAACAGTTCCAGCGATCCTCAGGGGAAATGAGCACAGGTCTCATGGGGATCACCCCGGCTATCGGATTGTCCGCCCACTGATTAGCCGTTTGTCACCAGAGGCCTGGTTGCCGAGGAAACCGCCCTCTGTCACCTCCTGTTCTCGTTCGTCACCCCGCCGCTATCCTCTCTGCAGCACCCTCATGCTCCTACAGTGGCCCTTATCTTCTTCCATTCAAAGGGCAAGGGCTTCGCAAACTTCCTGCATGCATCGATGTGCGTATGTATATGTGTCTGTGGGTGTGTATGACTGTATGAACATGGGTGTGTGTGTGTGTGTGTGTGTGTGTGTGTGTCAGTAACAGCGTGTCTGTGTCACGCAGGTTGGCCACTGTCTCCCCTGGTGATGGATTGTGATGCCAATCTGTTGCAGCAGCTCACAACAAGTCTGTCATTACTGAGCTGGAAAAACCAGAGAGAGAAAGAGTTGTTCTAAATTCACCCTTCCTTTTCCACATCGTCCTTCTTTTCCACATTACTTCTTCCAATCTTTGTTTCCTTTTCCTCCTCAGTGTTTCCACCCTTTTTCCCCATCCATCACTTCCATTCTTTCCTCTTCAATGCTTCGCTTCCTCCCGTTCATTTTTTCCTTCCTTCCATCAACCTTTTTCGCCCCTTCGTGTTTTTGTCCCTTTCCTCTTTTATGTCTTTACATCCATCGTTTCCTTCCGTACTTCAGTGCCTCCTGTTTCTATTTCCTTAATCTTCCATTACCTTTCCACATTTCCTTACACCCCCATTCCATCTCCCTCTGCCACTCTTTCACACTTCCTTTTCTTACTTATCTTCCCTTTCCTCCTCCTTAATACTTGTTTCCTCTCATCTCATCTGTAGGTGGGGAGAGGAGAAATGGCAAGAAATTGCTGCAGAGGTGGAGAAGGAATGAGCAAGAATTGTGTTGAAACGGAGATGAGATGAGTCAGACTGTGGCACCAGCAGTAAGTATAACTGGAGAAGCGGTGAGGCATAATGGAAAGACTGCAGGGCGGAAGTTCATGCAAACAACGTAAGTCACATCTGTCGAAAGCCAGTAAAACAGCTTAAACGAGTCCAAAACTCTTTTATTCTAGTGGTGTAAACACCAAGATTCCGCTGGCAAGTCTTGTTCATCTGTAAGTCCGTTTTGACTTGAAGTCCTGTAACCTTAGTAGGCTGCCTTCAAATGCTTTCAGGGGTTCCTGAGATGGTCAGTGGTTCCGAGGATTCTGATTACATAATCAACTTATTGTTTCAAGCCTTTCAACCATCGAGGCTTTTCTATTTCTAATCTTTCACTCCTTTAAGACCTCCAACAAATAAGTTGTATCAGACCACAGAGCAGTTTTGTTTTGCTCCTGCCATGTTATTGTGACACATCATATGTGACATTGCTTTTTTTCAGCATTTTTCTCCCTAGCTGAAATAAATATATTCTGTCTGAATGTCTTATGTTCAGCCGACATGGGGCCAGAGAGAAAAACGATCTGAATGAGTGTTTACATGTTGATGAAGGTTCTCAGTTATTCAGCTTCTGGTAATTCTAAGGGCTAAATCACAGGCAACTGGACTTCCTCAGACGAAATGAAGTGTTTAAATGGTTATTATTTTCCTATTGATGAGAACATCAAATGTTTGCACCACCTCTCTCGATCTGATTGTATCAGTCTCTTCTGATTGAGGTGTTTACATGGGGCATTTTTCTTCTGATTGTTTGTTTACTTTGATTTTTACTGGAATATTAGGGTCCATGTAAATGCTAACGAGACACTCGTAAATGTTCTAAAATACCCCAAAACATAGAGATAGTCTCGAGAAACTAAAGCACCAACTGTTATGATGGCCTGAGACAGAGGTGTAAAATATGGTCTATTTTGTTAGAGCGAAATCCACCTCAAAGTCGGAGAGAAATTGTACCAGAGAGACAGACAAAAAAAAAAGATTTGTGAACCTGGGCAGAGATAGATTCCTGACCAGTCCATCTGCAGATGAGAGTGAGATTGCTTTCCAGCGAGCGAGGCACACTGCTGAGAATAATTGCAACCTGGAGAGAGATGGAGAATAAAGAGAGAGAGAGGAGCTGTGAGTTCAGAGTCACACCCTTTCAAAAAAGCTCCAGGACATCCAGATCCAGGAGTGATGGTCCCTTAGCCCTCGGTAACACCCCCCTCCACCCCTCCATCTGTGTGTGCCTGGCTGCCAGATGGATGCGGAGCTCTGCTCGGCCTGTAATCAGAGCAGCACAGACCCTAACTCACAGCTCACCACTTGGACCTGTGTGCATTGTTGAATATATTCCGCTTTGTTGGAGTCCTGCCGACCGCTGCTCTTGTTCTGTTTCATTCTCACTAAACTGTCGTGTGTTGAGCTTATCATCACGTTTAAAATGCAATTTGCACTGCTGGCTGTAAAATATGCTGCACATGAAATAGAAGTGACAAGGTCAGCAATCTGCAAATGTGATGGCAAAATGTATGGAAAGTCGTTTTAAATCTTGTTGTGTTGTTGTGAATGCAAAGTGCAGTATGTGCTCTGCCTATGGACAGCCAGAGCCTTCCCAACACTTGCTCCCTCCTCGATTGTTCTCTTGCTCTCTCCTTTTGCGTGTTCCTCTCTTAGCAGAATGGTAATTGGTGTAAGACTTTATGAAGGAAACTGGCAGGTCCCGCCGGACGGCCAGCTCTCTGTATGAGTCTAATTAAACACAGCTTTCTCATTGGTGCCCCTCCTTCTTCTCATCCCTGTGTTCTTCCTCTCCTCCCTCTCACGTCCCTGTGATGCACAGTGGGCTTATTAATTACTCTGGAGTTTACAGATCAGCGGGCTCCATCTCAATGTCATCCAGTGTGAGAACATACAAGCACACGTTGGAAATGTAAACTCCAGCGCTGACGCTCTGTTTACATTAATATTGCTGAAAGGCTGCTGACTGAGCTATTGTACATGTTTGTTTTTTTTCTTTCCGCCAGATGGTTTTCTTCTCGCACTTTCCCAGAAGCGGGTGTGCGTCACTCATGTAAAGCGTGTATCAAACAGGTAGAGTCACCGTCCCCTGTTCTCTCAGATCGAGATACAAGTGCACAGCCATCTCTCTTCTCTGACAACCAGCGAGATGAAAGGAGGTAGACGCAGAACAAACAAAAAAATGAACACAGGCACCGACAAGTGAGTAGAATACACTTAAGAGTGAGTCTTTGCTTCAGATGCTGCAAAGGATGCATGACAAGAAGAAGAAGTGTGTATCAAGGACAACTCTGCCATTAGAGTAGACAATAATGACTTCATAAGATTTCTTCTCACATAAAAACATAACCGCTGTTTGGAGTTAAAGAAGTTGGGTTTAAACCTATTTAACTCCATGGAAACTTTAGAGAATGAAGTTAAATATGCATCACTGTCTGCTACCCCATTCAGACCAACACTGTGACGCAACGCAGACTTCCCATTGGCTGTGAACGCACGTTAACCAACCCACCTCCGGACCTGGGTTTGACAAGAGTCTGCCTTCACATAAATAGGTTCCACGATACGGTACTGTCTGTACTGCCTCTTCAATCTATGTACAAAAAAACATTAAAACAATTTACTTTCAAATTGTGCGCAGTGCATATGCTAAACAGTGAGCGCAGTTGATGCAGCAATCATTTCCCATTTACTTCCGTTGAAAGCAGATCTATTGTGAGGTGACAGAAATGAGCATGTGGTTAGTGCTCTGAGACGGTCACTGTTGGGCTAGGTTTAGGAAAAGATCATGGTTTGGGTTAAAAGGAGTTCATTAACTTTACATTAACTCTTTACATGCATAGAAAAGGCTCTACACCTACTGGTTGGTTAACAAGTTAGGCTTGTCTTGTAATTTGTGTGTGTCAATGACAAAAGTAAGTTGTAATCCATGTGCTACTCCTTTTACAGGCCGTTAAATGCTGTTTCAGAATAATCTACTGCATGTGTGAGTGGATCGTAACCATGAACACTTGCATTAAAGCCAGTCAACAAAGTTATCAGACGCACTTCACGCTGTATTGTTTGGTTGTATGTCTGTGTGTAAGAGTAGCTACTTCATATTTCCTTTGAGAACTATGTTAGCTGCATAACTGCCTGCATGCTGGGCTAATAAGAGGAGCACTAACCAGCAAACAGATCAGTGATGTGTTTATGTTGTACGTCAGGCTGTATATTTCTGTTCAGCTAATTGATAGGACTGCTGCTTGATGTGCTGTATGTGATATATTACATGGAACATTATTGTACTCATTAATTTTCCTTGTTGACAGAAAACCACACACATAAATACAATCCGGTGGAGCCGTCCTTCCTTCTTGACTTTATAATCCTCAGTTCCTGAGCGAAGTCCTTGCCCGTGTTTGTACTCCCAAAAGTGCATCCAAACCTTAAGCATCAATCTGGCTGACAATCCAGGTCAACAGCGGTGATAAGCAACTGATGACTTACATACAGCTTTAACGAGCTGAAGTCCAACGAAAGAGAGGCAAAGAAAAATACAGAAGTAAAAAAAGACTGAGGAAAAAACTGGAAACTACAGGGAACAAATCAGGAACACAGGTGACACATAAGGATAGGGGGAGCAGGCGCAGGCGACACAGGACTGATGCTAGGACAAAAACAGACAAAGCTTCAGTGTGAGGGCAAAACACAGACTGAAATACAAACTGAACTAACAAGGGGACAAGGTGCAGGTGGAGAGACACTAGGAACAGGACAGGGCTAACATTGTGGATGTGAGACGGGTTTGGAGGGATAATCAGGCTGAGGAGGAACACAGGGAGGAACAGAACACTGGGAACACAAGTGAGCTGGAAGCAGAAAGTGAAAATAAGACACAAGAGGATATAACTACAACATAAAACAGGAAGTAATAACCCATACCCTAACATGAGAAAGAATGGCCAATCAACATGACTAAAATTGTGTAAAATGTATGCAGACTGATGAGACTTGGCACACCAGGTACCGGCTGTTGGCTCAGAAGTAGCCCAGGAAGCCCAGGTGTGTGAAGTTGGCACCACATTAATAAATCTAGAGAATGTCCACAGCACCAGGGGAGATGATACAGAAACATTCTCTCTTGTAAGCTGAAACAGAGTTATTTGTCTGTAGAAATACGAGTCTGTCAAATCACTGGATTGATCCAGCGGCATCAGGGCTTGTATTCTGCAAGCTTTTTCACAGTGCTCTCAAACTAAATGTATTTTGTGTTTGGTTCATAGGTATTTGGACTGGGGTTTATACCCTTAGGTATTTGTTAGAACTAATATAAACTTATAATGATACTTTAAAGGAAAGCAACTCCCTATGGATGAAAAGAAACAACTTCTAATTATCTGCTCGCATTGTCAAAATAATAAAAGCTTTGAACAAATCTCCCACTGAGAACAAAAATGCATTACCGAGGAGAAACCACCCTGAGCAAATTGCAAGTAATGCTTAAAGAAAATATTAAATGAACGATGGGTTATTTCAGGGGTGAAGAGGAATAAAAGGTAGACTCGGGGGGGAGCTTAAAAACATAATACCTTGAAAAGGCTGGCTCATGTTGGGATCAGCGGGGGACTACCCCAGAGACTTTGTCTGTTTTGTTGAAGTTTCTTGCCAGAGGTGATGTGCTAATGCGCTGCAGTGTAGCATCTGAACATGTCCTGCTGAGCAGAGGGCTCCTTTTACACTGATACAATGGAGACATTTAGTTGATCCTCGTACTGTGCATGCTGCTGCCGTGGCACTTAATCTCACCGAGCCTTTATCAAATATGTAGATACATAAAATGTATAAGATTTTCTGCAATCAAATATGATGAGCTGTGTACTTACATTGTCCATAATGTTTCCAGCAGTGTTCATGTTACATTATTGTATTATTATAAGTTTACTAAAAATAACGGTATGTCTCATTCGGTCGCCTGGTGCTATAACTCCCAGGAGAGAGTCAGAGAGGAACCAAGGAAGATGGCAAATGAGACTAAACTTAAACATTTGTAACTGAGTCATATTAGATAGTTTTTCATCAGCAGTGGTGGTTGTTTAATGGTGTGTTCGCTCAAGCATTTATCCGCCCCAGATAGACTAAATTGCTGTACATTAGCCATAAGATAGCGAGTGATGACACGCATAGAGGGTGTGTGTGTCCGTGTGTTTCCATTAAGTTCACACACAAAAGATTCTGTTTTCCCTCTCTTCTTTCTCCTGTCTCTTCTTCGTAACGTTATGTTCTTGACATACAGGTAATTTCCCCTCAAGCGCCAGTCGGCAGCCAACATTACCCAACAATGGAGGTCATACCTGCGGATCGCCCCTACGGTCAGGTTGATAAACAGCAGTGAAGATGAATCTATGTGAGGTATATGGCTCAGGATCAGAGCAGAATCCGATGTGACTCTGTTTATACCTCCAGAGGGTCTGGCTCTGCCCCCCGACCACAGCAGAGCAGCAACTCTGCCACCCTGCTCTGCCAACCTTCCCCATATAACAAACAGCAATTCAGTTTGCTTTGATTGAGGGACCCAACTGGCAGATATTAAATATTGTGCCTTCAATGTCAATAGTTACACCAGAGCTTTTCTTGCTATGATGAGTCGACGTATCTGCGATGAAAAAAGGCCTGTGATATGAAGCTGCTGCAAGTCATCCTCTTCACTCGAGACGGGAAGGAGGATAAAGAAGAAGAAAGTCTCGGGCATGTGTCAGAGCCCGCATGTGTAGCTTTGAAATGTGGAAATGTAGGAAGAAGGTGAAGGGTGAGGGAGTTCGAAAGAGACAGCAAGTGAGCCTGGGAGTGAGGAGATAGATGTTGAGGGATCAAAGAATGACATGGAGGGGAACAGAAAATGTCAAAAGGCAGGTGACAGAAATGGCAAGAGAGAGAGAAACTGTGAACAAAATGCAGGAAGTTTTTTAAAAGACGTGTGTCTCTGCTGGAGGAGTTAAGAGACGAGGTGGGAGGTGGTGTGTCTGGGTTAGGGTTAGTGGAGGATGTGTGGGTGTGGAGGGAGGGATGGAGGCAAGCGTGGCAGGACATCGGCCTCTTTGAAAGCAATTATCCCCGGAGCAGGTGTCATCAGATTGGTGACAAGATTTGCCGGCCCTTGCCAGCACATTTCACGAACAAGGGATCAAATCTGTGATCTGCCAATGCACTTCAATTTCAGGCCTCAATAAATAAAATAACACCGCTACCACAAATAAATGAATAAGGTTTGTATTCGAGGCCGACGGGAGCAGGTGGTGGAGTGCCCCGCTGGTCATCTGAAAGGAAGCCAAGTGAGCAGAAAGCTTCCTATCCAGCAGTCGAGGCAGAATTAAAGATGGAAAACCCCACGGAGGATGAACATCGAGGGGAGTTGAAGGAAACTGTCAAAGTTTAAATAAAGAGACTGGTGATAGCACAGGCACTTTCCCAAAGACATGATTTATTCATTATCCAGGAGATTGATCCGGTTGTTTTATATTCAAGGACTACACAGTTGCATATTCACAACAGAAGATGTTTCCATTGATTTGAGCATGTAGTTATTTCAAAAGTAAACGGAAGGACACATTGATGTGCGTCAAATCACCCCCACACAGCGTTTTCTATAAAAACTTGCCGGATTGGACGTGAATCTTTCATTCACAATGTGCATCAGCACTTCAGCAGCAACCGCAACTTTATCAAAGTTGCACACCAAGGCCACTAGACCTTGACTTCTTCTTCTTCTTCTTTAAGTTAAGGGCTTCAATTTACACATTTTAAATACCGTGGCGTGTGACAAGGCTGGTGTATGAACCCCAGTCACACCAGTGGCAAAGTGACACAGTGAGATTCATCTTCATCAAGCTATTTGTTAAAGGGCAAAACTACAGGGGATAAAGAGCTGAATGTCAATTACAGTTTGGGGTGCTGAGGCATCAGTCTATAGAATGACGTCACAGTAAATGTTGTGCAGCATTTTTATTTTTTGTATGAATTTGAACGGCCAGAATAACTTAATAATAACAGCAAACTTGATACGGGACAAAGCAGCCACATCCACTATGGAGTGAACAGCAGCAAGGAGATAAGCAGGGAGAGAAATTCCTCAGGCTCCCTTCTAAAATAACTCAATCTTGTGAGTTGTTGAGTCAGCGAAAAACTTCATAAACCTCATGAAATGCTGTCTTTGACAAATTTATAGTTATTTGGGCCGTCATGTAAATTCAGCAAATTTGATACATTTATTTATTTGTGTAAAACATCACGTTTGTACAAGTTTACATGTTCATACGTATATAGAGTGGGAAAGTGAGATCCAATCACAAGTGGTCACTCCAGAAGCGTGTCGAGTGTCGAGGTATACTTGTAATTGGACCACCAAAGGCCCGCGTATATGCTCATGATACACAGTCTCTAATGCAGCCAGGTGAGGTTACAGATGTTTCACAGCGGAGACAAGCGTATGTAACACAGATATGCCTGTTTGTCACTGTTAACAAAGACCCCAAGCTATAGAAATGACGATATAATCAATTAATGCAAATTCATGCTTTGACTTCTTTGTGTATTTGTCATGCAAAGTGCGCACAGTTTCACACAAAACAATGTGTTGCCTTGAGATAGACAGGATCAATACGTGAAAAGAGGCCGAATCAATCAGCATAATACGATCAATAACTAATTAGGTCTGAAAAGGTGTATCCCTGCTTGTAGATGCAAACAGTGTATCTTGAACATGCTTATAGGAATACTAAGTGAAGGTGAGACCATTAAACGTGTTTTGATGAAGTTTCACGCACCCCGAGGAAACAAATTAGTTCAGAATCAATGTATGCTTCAGCTAAAGTACAAAGATTAACCCAACCTGAAGAATTTAACCCGTTAAATCCTGAATAATCCCTTGAAAGAGTTTCTACAACATGACCATCCTCTCCAAACCTTTAGTCATCAGTATAAGACAATAAGTGGAGCAACAACATCAGCATCTGTGGATGAGACGCCGCATCCTCCGCAGATCACAGATACCAGCTGTGCTGTACTGCACATCAATAGAGCTGGTGTTTCGTATCCACCAGTGGATCAGAACTGCTGTGGCAAGTAAGAGGAGATGGAGACAGATTGCGTTGTTCCCTCGCCCAGCTCCTTATCACAACAGCCACACTTATCTACTCCCAGTGGAGTGATGTTATTAGAGGGCTGAGTGAGTGACAGGAAGAGAGACAAACGACTGGAGACGCGGAGCATAAAAAACGATGAGAGCCGTTTAGATAAAAGTTTACAGCCGAAAGTCATGAATCAGGGATTAAGTGCAGATGGAGGGAGCTGAGACTGTAAATGGGGCTTACTGTAAATAAGTCACGCTCTGGGTACTGTTCTCCAGGTATTGATTGTCAGATTGTCAGATTGTCAGCGCCAACTGAAGCAGGTTTGTTAAAAGAAATTCAACTGTGGAGACAAAAGGGAGAAATAAATCCTGACAGAATCACCGCTGTAGTGTTTCAGAGGAGAAATGCTTGCGTGTTACTTCCCAGTCATCGCTGTTCTTTCTCTTTAGCATGTTCCCTGGACAGACAATTTGTCCCATCAGTGTGTCATGCAAGAACAAATCTATAGCAGAATCTTCAAACACAGCCGGCTTCACTGACTCGTCAGTGTCACCGGCTGAATCACTACCCCTTTGGCGGTGGACCTCCCTTGTTGTTATCACAGCTGGAGTACACAGCACACTGCCTCCTAGTTGAAAAGCTTGCTGGAAGATCGCACAAGTCACAGAATACAATCATAACGTGATAAGTCTGTTGTAGACTGCTGAGCTGCTGACCTTAGACACAGGAGCTTGGGTAGGTTTGGATTTCAACTAAACTGAACCGAACAGTGTGAAAAAGCAAAAAATGAACTTAATACTGAACTGCTTGGTCAAGACGTTGCGGTCCATTTCCCACGCCAGTAAATAGGCAGAACCCTGGTTAGTGGCAGCCACAGTTTGCATGGGTGTTTTAAGTTTCTGCCTCTCACACACAGCTGCTCCTTAACTTTTCTACATTCAGAGCGTAACGACATATTTAGCTTTTGTCAAAGGGACAGAAATGTGGCTGTCAGCGCTCCACCAGTCCTCCCTGTTTTTTTCTGCAGAGATTCGGAGAGTCTGGCAGCAGCTGCTAATGCCTGGTCGTCTCTCTACACCAGCTCTGAGCGGTGTCCCCTCGTGAGCCTCCAAGGCACATTACGAACGTACGTATGTCAACTCTTCCTACAGGCGTTGCTCGTCCCTCACTCTTCTGTTGCTTTATTTATTTTAATAAACTCGCAGGGTGTAGATACTCATTAATATAAATTGCATTTTTTTTTTCGTGCTTTGAAAGCTGCGGTGAAACTTGCAGCTCTGTGTGATTTTGCTGCTGATTGTCGCTCCAGCAAAAGGCCGGTCTCTTTAGTCTGACAAATGAACAAAAAATCCTCTGATTTCCATAATTGAAATATAACTGAAGCAGCGGCAGCGCTCTGCTTCTGAATAGATTTTCAAATAAGCTGAATTGCAGGAGCTTCTGAGTGTGATTGATTTTAAGTTTTGGCAGATATTTGCGTTTGTTTTTGTTCAAGCGTGTGTGTGTGTGTGTGCGTGTGTGAGAGAGAGAGAATGTGAACCAAGGGGACACACCAGCCCTGTTGTTGATGCAAATTAAATCTATCCACAGCGATTTCCAAAGTAAAGGAATAATAAAGTAGAACAACAGTCGAACGGCACGGCGGCTGCCAAGTCGAATTGGAAAGTGTGTAAGTGTGTATTAAATGCGTGTGCACTTGGGGACCGTGCGTGTGCTTTGAATTGCTTCGTTCCCGCTGACGCTAAAAGCTCATCAGTTGTGAACCAGGAGGTACACAATGGAGTGGTAAGTTCATTTTTCTTGCTGTCAGGATGTTAATATAGTGGGAGGGTTGTGACAACGGAGGTCTCATCAATCCAACAAACACAACGCCCACTTTATAATATCTCATTTATCAACACATAACACGGTAAAGGAAAACAATACAGCGTGTCCTGAGGGGGTGTTTGTGTTTCTATCCTTAAGAAGGTCAATAAGGACGATAAAGAACCTTATATACAGTATTTTATGGGTGTTCACAATTTCTAAAGGACCTTTGGGAGACCTTTCCTCGCTACACCTTTGAGTACTAAAATAAATGTTTCTGTAGCACAGAATAATTATGATATTATATACTATAGAAGTAATGAAGCTCAGCGCAAGTTCAATCAGGAGGACTATCTTTTCATTCACATCTCTCCCTGCTCCCTCCATTCACCTGACGTGGGTGTTTCTTCATGTACTCTCCTCTCTACCTCTCCATTTAACCGTCCAGATTCTGCCTCGAACGCTGTCAGTCAATCATCTCTCTGCTGTCAAACTTCAAACCGCCCTCCTCTCTGCCTTCGGCCGTCATTTCAAGGATTCGTGTGACCCTCCATCATACAATATGCCTTCCAGCATTTCTAAAGCTCACTAATTAAAAAATTGTGTTTATTTAATCTTTACAAGTACAAACACAGTTGCAGGTTTTTACAGAGCCCCGTAAGGGACATGGGGGAGAAAAAAAAGGTTGAAGGGTGAAAAAAAAAAAAACTTTTTGCGAGATCCCGCACAAAAGCTGTAACATTTTGCTGGTCGCTTTTGGTCACTTGGCCATTTGGGAATCAGCAGAAAGTATGAGTCATGGGGGAGGATTTGGAGCATTTCCTGGCCAAGAGAGGTCCCAAAAGAGGACATTATGCGTATGCAAAGAGACAAGGACGTAACAACACAGAGCCTGGGATAGTGACTAATATAGGGGGAAATGGAGTTAGCGTTAATGTTACGCTAGCTTAAACTGATGTCAGCGCTCATCGCTTCCCTGCTCTAACGTTAAGTTATGCCAGTCCAACAATCATAACGTTATATTTGCTGTACATCCAACAGTACCCGTGAAGCTGTCCAGAGTATTGCAGTTGGTTGCTAATGAATTCAACCAGGACCGTCCCCTTGCGTTTAGTAGTCTCCTCAGATGTCTCTCACTTATGAGAAAATGTGTGTCTACTGCCAAGCACTGATTTAATGTCTTTAATGTCCTGCAAAACTTCTGCGAGATCTTCTTTTGCGAGAAGTACATGTTTTTCCCCCATGTCCCTTACGGGGCTCCGTAGGTTTTACTGGTTTGCTGGTCACCAGGAAAAGTTTCCCCCCGGGAAGGAGGCTATGTTACGACCCTTTTTCTATTGTTGGTTGGTTTGTGATCAGGTTTACACCAAAACTACAGAACGGTTTTCCACAAAACTTGGATTGAGGATTGAGAATAGACCCCATGAAGTTTTGGTATGGATCCAGACATTTTTTTCTCCCTTTCTTTAACATGCAAGACATTTTCCTTAACGGTCCACTTTGTAAGAAAGATGATCTTTTCCAACTGGTCAAATACTGAGTTGGGAATGAGACTCAAAAAAACCAAACTTTTTTACTGAGTGGATCTTTCATTTCTCAGGGAATAATAAATGGATCTTGATGAGGCGCAGGTAGCTGGTATCTATGAGTGAGTGTAAAAGGTGACTTTTTGTTTTAATCTCGCAAATGAAGTCAGTGTCCGGGAAATCATGTGAATATACAAAATGATTCAGCTCATAAATCTAAGTGTGTTTGAGGAGGACTTCCTATTTGATAACTGACACTTTACTGTCACGCTCTCATACTGCTGTTTTCTTCAGCAAACTTATATCAGTATGAGAACGAGTGAGAAACTAAGTGTGTGTGTGTGTGTGTGTGTGTGTGCTGGGTACCTGACAGTGTTAATGGCTGTCATAAATTAGCTGTGGGTCTTCATAGGGCCTGATAGCTGGTTAATCAGCTGTTACTTTCATCTCCGGGGGTTATGAGCACTCAGAGTTTATTTTTGCATATGTGTGTGTGTGTGTGTGTGTGTGTGTGTGTGTGTGTGTGCGTGTGTGTGTGTGTATGTGCGTATGTGTGTGTGTGTGAGTTTGGATGCAATCGTCTGTGCTTGAACATCCACGTACATGTGAGTCTAAGAAAAGATAGTAACACTGAGACAGGAAGGAGACCAAGAGATGCAGTG
>OMLP01032945.1:0-37420 GCA_900302685.1 Spondyliosoma cantharus | reverse complement strand
GTGATCTTAATCCCGTGCCAA
The DNA here is from genome assembly GCA_900302685.1 of Spondyliosoma cantharus. Lineage (NCBI taxonomy): Eukaryota > Metazoa > Chordata > Actinopteri > Spariformes > Sparidae > Spondyliosoma > Spondyliosoma cantharus. Next base: position 37,399 of record OMLP01032945.1, on the reverse strand, counting down.
TCTGCCATGTCCGTAATTTGTAAACTAAAAATTCCACCGCAAATGACCTACCATGTTTCGCCAAACACAGAGGTCATGTGATAATATTAGTCCCGTGCGAATCGGCATCTCTGTGATTTGGGGTCGTTTTTTTTTGTGTTTTCTACGACTTTTTCCCCGATCGAGAATTATGGAGGCTGCGTTGGCAATTATAAATGAAAGTTTTGACAGCATTTTGGGTGCAAATTCAGGAGGCTCATCTAGGTACACAGCATAGAGACCCATTCGCAGAAATAGCAAGCTCAAATCCATCAGAAGAGCGAAATCTCGAAAGATGATTAGATGGATTACATGCATGGCAGCATGCGGTAAGGAACATGTTTCTATCTTTCAACAGGCTCACCAGTTATTATTATATTAAAAATTGGAAAGTCATCCAGGAAGTGTTACGCATAGGCTACACAGGGCCTTGACATCATATCCGGGGGATAATGTCAGTAAATTCGAGTTAAAACACAGACTTCGCTTATCCTGTGCAAATGCGGCACACGAAACACAGACGTGGTGGGGTAATTTCTAAATCACATGAGGTCCCCAGGTAATACTAGTCCCGTGCGAATAGGGCTAAAGTATATAACAAAGGTCTTGACGTTTTTAGACATTTTATTGCAGAATTTCACATATAGAGACATATCACCTCCTTAACTGCTAAATGCTCCACTACGTTCACAAGCTAGTCACTAACTTTGTCAGTCGGCAGTGTATTCATCAGAGCTTTTTGCTGGAAAACAGCCTGCTGATGAGTGCAATGAGACTGAACCATTGTAGTAAACTCAAGGGCAGTAAAACAAAAACAATGGGCTGAAAGATGCTAAAATGCTCCGTAAAGATGATAGGAGCTGCAGAGTGTGGTGGCGATTCACTGGGGGTTTATCACTATGAAAAACCCCTTTCACATCACATGTAATAATTTGATCCACTGATAAAAAAGAGATATTGATCTGTGCAGCTGTAAAGGCTCAAATATCGCCTCAAATGTCCCTTGTGTGTTAGCTTGCAATAACTGAGACTGAATTGTTGGAATGTTTCTATTCCTGTAGATGCTGCAGAGGAATTAAAGCTCCACAGTATATACCACCAAAGAGAAAATAAAAGGTTGGCTCAAGTCTGCTGTATGTGCTTTACACAACTGTGCTGCAAAACGGACAAAACAGAAATATTAATGACTTGTTTTTATCCTGCACTGAACAATAAGACCAGTGACTGGTCCTGTCCAGCTCCGGCGGTGTTAAGGTGTGGTACTCTCTTTTCCAAACTGCAGTGCCTGTCCGGTGCTGCTCGGGTTGCACCAGCTACACAAAAGGTAAAGCCATGTTCTCACAGAAACACGGTAATTGTGGAGCCTTGACCCGGTGCACTTGTAATAACTGTATTTACCCTCATGAGACTCAGACTGGGACGGGAATAAAATATCCCCCGGGCTCCCAGAACCCAAACAAAGGCCTAAGATCTCATACTACGGTCAAATACAAATCAGCCATTTATCCATTTCCTGGGAAACACAACGTAATGTGATTACGCTTGTTTTTGAGGCTGCTAATGATGACCGAGAAAAAAAGGCATGAGAATTTAAACCTCACGGGAGAAATGACAATCCAAGGGGGAGTTAGGAGGAGTGGCAGGGATGCTTTGTCATGTCTTGTGTTTATAATTAGATGTTTCAAAGAGACTACGGACTCCAGACAGCTTAATGGGGTTTAAAGTGAAAGGAGGACGGTAACCCACATTACAAGCGTTCCAAGGTGTATTGCCAAAGTGCTTAATGGTGATTAAATGAAACTTAGTAGGCTCGAGCAGAGCAACAGCCAAGCAGGCAAACTGAACTGTAGACAATGATGTGACTCCACAATTTCTAATAGTAGACAGGCCTAAATTAATAGTGTTTAGTTTGGCTTGAGATGGATTTTTAAGCTTCATGTGTTTACTGACAAACTGCTGGGTCTGTTTACCATCAGCAGGGAAGGTAAAATAAACACGAAGAGCACAGAGGCCGTGATTTAGAAAAAAAAATCTACCTCTTTTCCTTCCTTGTCTTCTGCATGACCAAGCAATTCACTGCAGGAATGTGGAGACACACACTGCTCGACTGTTTGTGCTCCTCCAGCAAAACACACCGCTGTTGTCACAAATCAGTTTACAATAAGTCTGTTTGACGTATTCCACTGAGGCGGAGGGGAAACAAATAAAAAGCTGGGACTGTGATCACACAGATAAGATGGATCCAAGTGAAGTGTTCAAGCACTGCGCGGGATTATGCGACAAAAGGGAAAGCTGACCCGCTCTGGAATTTGAGAGTGCTTTTTTTTTTTTTCTTCTTCTTCTTCTTTCCCCAAAGATCGAACAAGGTCAGATTCACAAAGACAAACATTTCAGACTCGGCAATTTAGGAGTCCTTGAAGTAGTCGGGTTTTGGAGGGCAGAAAAAAAAGAAAAAACGTCACAGTGAATCTCAAGGGGATGATAATCACTTCATGACAGTAAAACATCTCCTCGAATAACCTGCAGCGCACATGGAGATGATGTTGCTGAGTCAGCAGATGACACGTCCTTCCTCCATCCTGCCAGAGGGCATGTCCTGACATCTATCAGCCTTCGACGGATAACCAGTTGTGTGACTATAGTTCCCAAAGTGGGGTGCGGGGACCTTGCTACAGAAACCCAAGGATTAGTCAATTCATATAGATTAATGAATCTGATTTTTATAATAAACTATGGGGTGGTTCACAAACTGCAAAGACCCTTCGGAAGCTGGACAGAAACCATCTTCCCTGATGCGTAAAATGACTGCATTTTTATCAACCAGTAGAGCCAAGTTGATTTTTATGATTCATTTCTGTTGTGCAAATGAAAATAGTCCCGAGGGTTGTTTTCCCACTTCTTACTGGGACATGTGTTATATTTGCAAGTCGCACAGGTGCACCTGGTTGTTAAATCTTGTTGCACTGTCTCGAAAACTGTGGAGGCCTGAAACACAAGCCTCTGTTGCCATACTGACAGCAATTTCGAGTGCAAAATAAGCCCCTTCATAATTTGGATTCAAATGACACGTTTCCCTTGTGCACATCACCAGTCTTCCTTTTCTTCCCTGTCAAAACTGTCCATCTTGTACTTTACTTGTCAGATGGCTGTCTTCCTCTTCACATCAATCTTAATAGCCTCTCCAACATCAGAGCACTCTCGTCTCTGTATTGCTCCCAGAAATAGATTCATGCTGTACAACCTTTTCAAAGCAGCCGTCCTGACTTGTCACAGTGTGAAAAGCACAGGTGGAACTAATAAGACAAACCATGGCTCAGAGTCAGCAATTATCCCAATGCAGCAATTAATGTCATTAGTTTCACCTGTGTTTGACAAGTCAAAAGTTCTGCTGTGAAAAAGGTTAAAATCAACTTTAGTTTCCGTCCTTATTCCTCCTCCTGAGAGGGCGCACCCGCACAGTTTGGGCACAAAATGCCAAAATAAACAAACCCAAAAAAAACACCACCAAATATTTGCTGGTTGAAAGGTACAAGGTCCATTTTGAATAACATGGACCTTGGATCCATGTTGAAATGGATGAATAATGAGTCGTAAAAGTACACTTTTTTATGGTGAAAAGTGAGGGACAGCTAGAGGAGTCTCACAGCCCTACAGCTGCTCTGTATCCCTTGTCAGATGGCAGCAGGACGAACACACTTATGTTATGAACCTACTGTTCCGATCAGAGCATTCTGACCAAAGATTAATTGGTTCAGAACCCCAAATTTGGTTGCCAGGTGGAACCAAACTATAGCAGGTGTTCCTTGACCCTAAATGTGGCCTGAAATGGGAGTGTCATATTCTATTGGTCAATTTCACATTTTGCAATGCTCTCCACTTTGTTTTTTACAACAATTCTGCTCAAAACTGGCAGAAACGCAGGCTGGATCACTTGATAACACCAAGGTTAAAATCATTTTGAACAGAACGGGAACCAGAGATAATTTGGGGCCTATGATGCTTTAAAACTGCTCCACATCAGTCCGACTGATGTAGACAGGTGCATAGGTAGACAGGGTTTTAAGACAGCTTCACATCTAGGATGAGTTGCCTGCGTAGCGTTTTATATCATATTACACTGACTACCTCAACCTTTTGATGTTTCAGTATGATTGGAAATGCATCTTAAATACAATAACTTCTTTGAGTCATGTGGCTTCCGTTTGGAAGTTGCTATAGCTTTGTGTCATTATGTGGGCACTCTGTAGCGTAATGTTGTACCGGGGTAAGCCAGGCATAACAACGTTGTCAGACGACGCATAGAAATGACGTTGTCAAACGACACATCAAGACGACACGTAGTAATGATGCGTAGTAACCATGCGTAGTAACCACGGGTAGTAATCACACTTGGTAACCACACGTAGTAACCACATGTAGTAACCACGCGTAGTAACCACGCGTAGTAACGACACGTAGTAACCACATGTAGTAACCATGATGACCACAATCTAAGGCGATATATAGTCTCATATCATGATAATGATATAATATATTTCCTAGCCTTAATCCATCCGGTGCTGAAACATTAAGCCAATGAAACATTTTGATAATTTAATCATTGTTCGAGCCATTTATTAAGCAAAATGCATGGCATTCCTGCTTTGGAAATTTGGGAATATGCATTTTCTTTTCTCCGGTTCATAAAATTGTAAATTGAATATCCCATAAAACAAGCAACCTGAAGATGTTCCCTTGACCTCTGGGAACTTGGAATGGATCTTTATGTCACTATTTTCTGACATCAAACAGAAAACAGATCAATATTTTACAAAAATAAAAACAAAATGTTGTTAGTTGCAGTCCTATTGTCACTGTCCATTCACTTTGTTGACTATGTACAGGAATACACGTTCATTTTCATGTTCATTTTTATCTTGTACTAGCTTGCAAATGCCAGATTTTCATAACCATGTGACCCTTTAACCTTAGGCACAGACATGGCATGCTGCTGTTGTGCTACTGAGCAATGAATGAATTATGAATGAACGAGGCAAGCCGACCACATCCCCAATCTCCACACTGCCTTGATGAAAAGCCTTTTTTTCAGCCATCACAGACACAAAACAAGACGACACGCTGAGCTTCGATGAGGAGGACTCATCCCAGACAACTCTTCATCACATTTCACCCTGAAGCTACTTAACTGTCAGGAGTAACGTTAGTGACCGCTAGCTTGCTAGGATGAGGAACTCCTCTAATGTCATCGTTCTCCTCCCGCCAGTCCGCATAGAGACTTAAACCACAACAAAACTGTACGTCCGAGCACACTTACAGCACTTTTCCCCCCTCGGTCACCTGCTTTAACAAGCCGAAGAACAAAGCGAAGTCATCCACCAGCAGCGGCGGACACTTCCAATGCATGTGTGGCAGTTAACTGGCTGTCAATGTCGCCTCTCCTCACAGGAAAGATAAGTCAACAGTCAAGACCAGCTCGCGACTTCCAAAATAAGGATATTTAAAAGCAAAAAGGCGTTTTTTCACAAAGTAAAAACCTTCCAGCGAGTCACAATCAAGCACAGATTCTTGCTTATTTACTCACCGGTGCCTGGTACTCACCTCAAACTCTGTCTAAATGACTTGCTCAACCGGTGTCAAACCGTTAAAATACAAAACAAATCTACTTCCGGTGAAGATTTCAAAATATAAATCTTTGTGAAAAGCGTGTTCGAAAGCGTGCATTTACCACTACAGAAATAAAATATTGTATTAAAAAATTAGGTCAGGATCAATTATAGATACACACAGCTTACACTGCAACACAGCAAAAACGCTGAATTATTTCAAACGCCATTATTTTGAAGCCAAGAGGAACAAACGTCCACTTCTTACGCTCTAATTTCTTAGTGCTTGTCGCCATTTTTCTCCAGACAGAAATCGCTGCGCCTGCGTAAATGATGAATCATATTTCTGATGAAAGCATGAGGGCGGTGTGCCGTTATAATGCACATGACCCCCGGAGACATAAACGGGAAGACATTAGATATCGATTTATCGTTTTGAGTTTCCTTTGTCAGTGACGTCATTGCACCGTGACTGACGGAAAACGTGATTTGGCACAAACTGATATTCAACATGTGGTACATTTACAGAAGCAAGTAGATAATTCAAGTAAATAAGCATTACCAGCATATTTAAAACAAAGTAAATCAAAGTTAAATTCAAACTAGTTTCTTCAGAAGGAAAATAATGTATTGGCAAACATCCAAAACGATATATTTAGTACCTAAGACCCAGATGGATTTTCTCTTATTTTCATTTACATGTTAAAAAGATGAGGAAAGAGGTCAAATTTCCATCTCAATCTCAATTGTTAAGCCAACAAGCAATAGAAGTATCAATAACTGAGGAAACTGCATTTGTTTGATAAATCCATTGGATATAATCACATTTTTTGTCAACTCCTGCTTTCAAAGCCAAGAGCGAACTTTCAGTTTAAACAATAGTTCATATTCTTAATGCTGTTTGTTTATGCTGATTGCCATCAACGATTGCCAGCTGGCCAAAGACCCCCAAGTGTAGGCCTATCAACTGGTCTGTGGTTATCTGATTTACAAATGTGTTTAAAGTTGCACCATGTCGTTTCTGGGACTGAAGTTTTTTCTTATGCCTAAAAAAAACTAAATAAACTTTCTTCATTTTCATGACTGAATAAACAAACTTGCCTTCAAGGACAGCACTATTTCATGCTGTTTTAGTTTGTTTATATGTGGCGGACCCTGTCACCTTTCTAGTTTCAAACAGTGTTCTGGGGACCTTATTTTCCTCTTAGAACAGCTTGTTCATTCAGTAATAGAATAAAAAAGGAATCTGAGTTTGTATCATTACCTCATTAATATTAACATTTGAGTTTGAATTTCCTCTCCAAAACTACACAGTGCCTCTTCAGAAAAAAACACTACTAAAGGAACAGTATCTAGTATATAAGTCCTTAGTTATTAGCTGAACATGACATCATGCTTGTATGGCGTCTTTATTCTTCTTTATTCCTAAATCAAGCATTATAAAATATTTTTTTCAATCTCAGGTCATTGTTCATGCCTGCCAGCGCTAACACCTCCTCTCATTCCAAACCCTGTGATTCTCTTCTTGACCAGCAGTGGTCCTCAACCCTTCCTGCTGGTCTGTAGTCAGCTGACCATCACCTGTCTGTGTTGTAGTTGGATATAGTGATCAAGAAAAAAGGATACATAGATACAGTATTTAGTTTTCGAAGGACTGTGCTGTACATCAATCACATTGTTTATCTAGTTTATGAGATACTTGATACTTTTATCTGAAGTTCTACCTTTCATGCTCTGTTCAGTTGCAATCATATGAAAACCTTATCTGACTTAATGATATTTGTTATCACTAACAGTATAAAGTTTGTCCACGGTTGGTTTTACAATTACTAGCACGTGTCTTATCAAATCCACCCTAAAACCAAAGAAATTACATGTAAATTTTGGCAAAATCCTTCCAGTCACTTCTTACGTGAATAATGTAGTTGGAATAAAGACTCATGTGGATTTACATGCTGCACCTTGGAAATATGATGTGGATTACAGCTGAAGGGAGGTGAACCTAGATTTCCTGATACAGTTCATTAAGAACTCTATTGAAAATGTCAATATGTGCAGAATTAACTGAAACTAATAGCAAAATCCCTTCAATGCCTGATGGACAGAAATGCCCTGAAACTACTTACTTGTTGGACTTTTGTGCGCTGCTTGGAAAAGACCCAAGTCAAGTATTAGTTTAGTTTGCTATGTTTTTGTCTTGAATACTGTGCCAACATCAGTGTATGAATGACAGTTACATACATCTTGAGAAAGAGATACTATTTCACATACATTTTCGCAAAAAGAAATAAGCTGAAGCCAAAGGATAACCCAATATATCAGCGATATTCCAAAGAAACAAAATGAATGAATGAATAAATGAATGCATACATTTTTAGGCTTTGTTGAAACTCAGCAGAGAGCAACACATTTTCATCCCAGCACTGAATCCATTCCATAGTTTGACTCCCAAAACTGATGCATGTGTGTATTTTATATTGGTTCTCTGTTAATAAACATCCCTCTTAGATTATAATATCCTTCTCTTAATTAAAAACAAAATTTGAATACAGACAGAACAGCTTGAACTCGAAAAAAAAGTATTTCCGATGTTTATAAATACACAATGTCTACACATTTTAAGGTGTAGGAGCCTATAAAGATTGATTAGTAGGTTCAATATAAGCAGGTTTATGTGAAACATTTTTGTTACTGAAATATGGCATAAATATTAAAGGATTGTATAAATACAGCCTGCCTGGTATGAAGGTCAGATCAGTGTGAGCAGAGTGACCCCTGCTGGTGGTTTGCTGCTAATGAGGCTGAGAGATTCACCTGTTAAATATAATAATTATCAGACAGATCTGTTCTTTCTTTCTTTCTTTCTTTCTTTCTTTCGTTCATTTCTTTCTTTCTGTTGTTCCTTTTTCTATCTATCTATCTATCTATCTATCTATCTATCTATCTATCTATCTATCTTTCTTTCTTCAATACGATGGTCACTTTAACCCGCAGTGTGGTCAGTGGAGCTTCTCCCTGTGTCACATGGATAATGTTTAGTCATCGATGATTCAGGTGAGGCAGTTGGGGTTCGGGCCTGTCAATCATTAAGGGTGGACTGGATTCGTAGGCCGCTGGAGAAACCCTCGGCTCTCCGCAGTGTTGATAGGCTGCTTCCTTGTTGATATCCTGTCAATCTACGAGTCAAAGGGGGAGAGGTCAGTGCAGCTAGCATAGCAAGCTGCGCAGCAGACCCAACCAGGAAGTCAACAAAGTTATTAATTAATATTAGTTTAACTTTGAGTCTCCTGCATCAACCTTCAAACAGCAGCATGAGTTCTGCTGCCCCTCCGGTAAGATATAAACCACCGAGCTACGTCTGACATGACGCTGTGCTGCATGTAAATATTAGCATGCTAGCTGCTTTAGCTTTAAGCTCGCCTTTCGTTCTCCATCGACTAGCTAGCTGTAACTGTTTAGCTCACCATGTTTGTTGACAGCCTTCACCGGAGCAAAGGCATAACAACATACCTAGCGTTGCTAGCCGCTAGCTGTAGGTTAGCTTCTTATCTGTTGTTTGGTTTAAAGTCGCTGACTCGATGCATTTGTCCCTGACAGGCTTTGACTGAGATTAAAACTTTAAGCTAACACTGAAGAGTTTAAAGGCGAAAGTGCAGGTCAGCATCAGTCAGATGTAGGATGACGTTTAATGGAGGACAAAGACAAATAAATAACGGTAAAATGGAGCTAGCCCATGCTAAAATAATGATAATAACCCTGTGTACATGCAGTTGTCAAATATAGACCAATCAACTTATAAAACTGTAGTAAGAAATTCAATAATAATAATAATAGTAATAATAATAATAGCAAATTAAAAATGCCATATTGTTGAATTAATGTATAGACAGCTATAAAATGGCAATTGATTTTGGCTATACAGCATAACGATACACTATTCAAAATTGGTTAGGAATATTGGGATATGGGTACATAAACCTTAGAATTAAAAATGATGTAAAAATTCATAGTGTTGTGTGTAGTGTAGTGTTCATTACCCAATCCAAGTATTATTATACTAGGACCATAAACTTGCACTGTAACTAAATATATAATGAACAAAAATATAGTGCTTTGTAATTTACTTGGCATTGTACTGCTAAGTAAGTCGAAAATATATGTTTTAAAGTAAGCTGTAGAATTATCCATTGACATAAAAGATACAAAAAAACTGGACGAGAACTGCAACGATTGATCGACTAAATGATTAGCTGTCAACTATAACATTTAGAGCCTGAATGATGTATTGGACTGATGTATTGGTCTGATGTTGGCCTATTGCAGATATCTGCATGTATGTTGCCCAATATGAGCTGATCATTGATTGACTGACTAATTGGGTAGTGGTGTTGGCATCCCCACAAACAGCACATGACAGATCAAGCAAAGTAGTGATGAAACTAGAATAGAAACCATAAGCACAGTAAAAACAGCTGAAAATGTTTATTTGACTGCGTCATAAACAACTCTAACTCGATTAGTCATCCTGACTGAAAACTGAAAAAGTAACAATAAAGAAAGCTGTTTTTATCTAGTTTCCTGTCTGATCTTCTATGATTTGATTATCTGTAGTTTGAAAAAATCCTTTGAATGCCAATCAGGATGATATCAGGAGACAATGAGTTGGATAACTGTCCCCCAGTAGCCAATATTTGTGCTCTGACAAGAGAAAAACAACCGCAAGCACCATTGTTTACGTACCTTTTTGATGCCTGTATGACTTGCTTGTTTTCCAGACTATTGGGGAGTTATTCCTCATCCTGAGCGAGATGGGTTTCACAGAGGAACAGATCCAGGCAGCTGTACAGGCGGGCCATTTCTCTGTGCCGGATGCAGCCGAGTGGTAAATTGTCCCAGCCCTTTTTTAAAAAAAATGCCTAGCATTCAATAAATGCAAATATCATTTTCCTGAAGTTTCTCCCAAAAAACTTCTGTGTCCCTCTGTCATATGTTTACAGGCTCTTACAGGGTCAGTATCCACGGCACAAGTTGGTCAAGCAATCATCACAGCCAGCTGAGACAGCGTTTTCTGCTTTCAACCCACCCAAAGAGGCAGCGAGCACCTCAGACATGCAAACATCTCCTTCTGACAGTAGAGGTACAACACCAAGCAGTTTGTTAAATATTGTGTTTGCTTTGAAGGATAGAGGACAATATAACAGCTTAATTCATCATTATGATAATTATTTAGTAGATTCATTCCTTTTATTTCACTTAATGTAACCAGGAATTCCCTTGAGATCAAAATCTCTTTGTCAAGAGAGAGACCTGGCTTAGATGGCACAAAGTTACAGAAATTATTGATCAAGTCAAAACAGATAACAGTTGTTAAATTGACAAAAAAAGTTAGAGCAAGTTAAATAGACAAGGGACAGCAGATACATAATACAAAGTCCAGCTTAGGTATATAAATTGCACTCTTCAGTTACACAGTTTTTTTTATCAGAGTTTTGAGAATCATTCAACCATGGTGTGATCTGAAGGTTACCCATGACCTGTCTGCAGAATCTGAGAAATGTCCTGTAACTATTTCTTTGTAATCATGTAGTAGTAGTTTTCAGTAACACTTTGATAAGAAAGGAAAAGGTTCTGGGTGCAAGATTAAGTGTATATTTTGTTTTTATTCCAAAAGCATCTCCTTCATTGGTGTTGAGACCATCACAGTCGTGCAACCTGTCCCCGGACCCTCTACCAATCGAGTCCCGCATCAAACAGGACAAGAGTGGCTTTGAAGAGCAGCAGAGACAGCGTGTTGCTCAGGAGGCCAGAGCAGAGAGAAAACAAAAGAAACAGGTCAGAAGTGCTGAAAACAAAGACTTCTGGTGACAAACGGTGCCAACTCAGTCCGAGTGGCAGTTGATATTGATATTGCACAAAGAATCACATTTGTTTTTTTAGCCCAGGGTCTGATTTGTAATCGCAGAACAGAACATTTTATCTGTGTTGGTCTTCCAGGAGCGTGAGTTGGTGTTGAAGCGGATAGCTGAGGATCGGAGGAGCCTGCAAGAAAAGAATCATCCCAGCGCCGCCGCAGAGACATCTCCTCCGAGTAGTCAAGGGCAGAAGCTTGGTGGAAAGGTTCAGACTAATATGGATAACAACTGCATCCTCATGGTGAGGCTATGCTGAATTTAAAATGTTGTGCACGCATCTAGTAGATTCAATGAAACTACAGAACTGCAGTTGTTTAAACCTCGTGTTTTTTGCTGCAGATTCGGCTGCCATCCGGTGAGTCTATGCGAGAACGCTTCCCAGCTGACGCTCCTCTGCGCAGTGTCGTGGAGCACATCACCGGACGTCACCCCTCCCTGGCCTCCTTCTCCCTCCTTCAGGGTTTCCCGAGGAAACGCTTTGGAGAGGCAGAGCTTGCTTGCTCACTGCACTCTCTTGGCCTCACACCAAACGCCGCACTGTGTATTCAGACCACTCCTCCAGAGACTCCACAGGAGGCACAGAGTCCTGCAGAACCTCCATCCGTGGTACACAACGAGCAGCCTCCACCCTGTGACGTGTCACCTCAGCCACCCATCCCCGTTGTGGAGGGGCCGGGAGGGCAGGACCTTGTTCCACCTCCTCCACTGCCCAACCAACTGTGGGAGGAGGCAGCGAATTATGCAGGGATACCTGGAGTCGGCCCTTCACTGTCAGGGCCCAATCACTTCTGGGGTAAATATTAAATCCCATATTTAAAAAAAAGTTTTAAAGGGACAGTTCACCACAAATTTAAACCACCAGAAAATACAGAAAAACACAATTTATTATCTCCAGAAATAAATCTGCCAACTGTATCACTGCACAGAAGGAAGGAGGGCCATGCTCGTGACAGTGCAGGATGCTCACGGCTAAGCTGTAACTTTAACAAGCTTAGTTTGCTAGCCTTTTATCCATAAGTAGATATGCATTTGCTTCTCTGCAGTGATACGGAAAGAAAATAGTTCCTACATGAAACTTCTCATGACAATGTCATCTATGGATCACCTTGAGAAACCAGGCCATGATTTCTGGAGAGAGACATCGCTATTGTGTTTTTTCAAAATGTATGTTTTTGGCGTTTGAGCGTCACAAGTCGACTTAAATTATGAAAGAAAGCGGACAGACCTCTGGACTGACAATATCTCACAAAACTCACACCAAAACAATCTTCATGGTAATCTTAAAGTATCAACAGCCTCAGCCTGGAATAACCTACCAGAAGCCAATAACTAATTCGACTTATTAATGGTATTTAATCTTTGGCTACGCAAACTTTTAAGGTCAGTGATTGGATATTTCTTCCAGATATTCACATTCTGAGTCGTAGTTAACGTATCACCTTGTGTTTTTATGTCAAACCAAGCTCTGTAAGTACTCCAACTATGTATCACTTTATATATCCAATGGAGAAAATGTCTGGGATTTTCCTTTCTAAAATAGCTCCTCTGTTTTGCAGCTATATGAGCTTGATTGTTTCAACAACCCAGAGTGTTTATTCAAAGATTAGCTGTTTAGTCATCCGATGCCATTGCTGGTGCTGTTCAACAGGACGAGGTCAGAGGTTGGTTCCTGGAAATGCTGAGGAAGCCGCTGGCATTGAGATTGACGAGGAACAAGACGCAGAGGAAGAACCACCTAACCTGCTTAACGGTACTGTTCCCTCTGCTCTGTCTGGGGTTACTGCAGATACCTCATCTCTCTTTTGACCTACATTTAGCTTGCTCCCCCCCCAACCCCACTGTCTCCATTTGTTCACCCACGCCACAGAGAACTTTTTGTTTTCCCATGCCAGAAACAGATGATGCAGCCTCTCGCTTTCAGCTGTTGGAGTAACTTTCATTCAGCTTCAGCTTCATACTATATGTTATGTAAGTCTCTGAGCATACAGAACATTAGACTGACTGACGTCCTATGTGTGTCATATGTGAGACAGATTAGGATTATGAAATATACGGGTGAATGCCCCTTTCCTGTCAGCATACATTACACATTACTCAGAACCTCTGAGCCATACCGGAGAGAACTGAGTTCTCCAGAGTGCTTATAGGCGGTCAGCCAATTATGTTCATTCTTTAAGAGCATGTGGTTGTGATATAGTATTCTGAATGTCTGCCGGACCACGGAGGTGGAGGCGCTCGATCCCAGTTGAAGCTTGTTAGAGATCGAGAGCAGAAGATGTTGATTAGAGGTGTGGGATATAAAAATGCTACTTGTTGTATGTCAGTGACTACTTGATTATCAGAATATCTTCATGGATTACATTTTTCTTTTGTGGTATTTTCACAGGAATGCCGAGGCTGCCTTTCTTTCCGGAGAACAGGTTCAGAGGAGAGTTTGAGCCCAGGCACCACTGGCCAGAGCAAGGGAATCGACTCAGGTGGGTGTCCACTGAAGATGCAATGATTATTAGATTAAGCAATTAGTCCATCGAAAGAAAGTTAGTTGCCAAACTATGTTGATAATTGATACATCATTTCAGGCATTTGTCATGCCAACATGTCAAACATTTGTTGGTTCCAACTGGATATGTTTCCTGTCTTTGGTGTTTATGATCGTAAAATAAATTCTTTGGGTTTTGGACTGTTGATTGGACAAAAGAAGCAATTTGATGACACTTTGGTGTCTGAGTAATTATGATGAGCATTTTTCACAAGTTTTCGAGGATCGGTAATGCATGTTTTCCTCTGGACTACAGCTGATTTTTAAGATCTTGAGGCTGCTAATAAGGTTAAATATCTGGGTCATTTTATTAAAAAACTAATTACAGATGATGATGATGACATTTATAGCCAATTTTGTGAGATGCTTTCACCCAAGTTTAGTATATGTACAGACGGAATGAAAAGCTGTATACCACTTTATGCTGCACACTTGTGTCAAACTGAAGCAAAGCAAGCTTATGGAGACTTCAAGTAGCTTATAATGATGCCTTGAGAATATTACATAAGAGACCTGGATGGAATGTCTCCCAGTTGTGGAGACATGAGTACAGCTGTCTCTTTGTAAGACACAAATGTACATTATTTTTAAACTATGATCTTTTATTGTGATTTGTTTGTAATTTATTTTATGGAATTCTTTTATCTGGACTGTGAGTCTCCAATAAAATTTTGAATTTAATTGAATAACGGTTTATAGTTACATTTTCGTGGCAGCTATTTTAACAATTGATTGAGACGTTTTTTTTTTTCAAACAAAAATGCTCAACATTTGCTTGTTCCAGCTTCTCAAATGTGTGAATTTACAGTTTCCCTGTGAAACTGTAATAGGATTACGGTTTCCCAGATGATTGTGAAAGTCAGCAGATTAATCGTTTGCTCTCACAGCAACACCATGTTTGACATTTTTAGGCATTGTGAGTCATGATTAGAGAGGAAGGTGGAGAAAGAAGATTGATAACAATCTCGAAGTTGCGGAGTGTTTTAAGTTCCTGTGGGTCAGTTGTACATTAGAAATCTGTTCCGCTATACTTTCGGTAATTGAAAAAAGAAAGGTGTGGAATACAGACCAACTTTTGCTGGCATTTCAGAGTGCATTTAAAGATGTATACAGAACGGGTCTAAAAGACAGTTGTGTGTTTCAGGGAGGCTCCAGAGGAGGACCCAGCAGAGCCTGAGGATGCCGGAGGTCGGGTGGCGCCTGGAGCTGCAGGTCTGGCTGCGGTGGAGCGTCTTCAGAGAGCTGCACAGCAAGAAGACCCGCGTGCCTCCCAGGGACAACCATCACCCCCTAAAAGACCCTTCAGGACACCCAGCGTGCCATCTCTATGTGCCTTGGCCACACGCGCAACTGTCCACCTCATGACTGGTAAAAAGACGATGTAGAATACTCACTGGTTTCTGTCTCATTGTTTCGTTTACTCACGTTGTCATTCTGTGCTCTCTCAGCTCCCAGCATGCAGTATAGCAGCAGTCTGGCAGGCCTCACTCCAGAACTCGCGGAGCTTCTGCTCAACCACATGTCCCGCGAGAGGCTCCTACGTCCACGCACACTAGAGCTCTTCTTCGGCTGCCCATTGCAGAAGTTTGTCCTCAACTGCTACCCTTACTCCACCAATGAGCTCCTGCGGCAGTTACGGGCCTTCACAGCGCTGAAGCATCTGAGTCTGGTCAACTCTCCTCTCATCACAGGTATTGAATTTTATCCCAGGAGTTTCTAGGCTTGTCAGATATCAGTTTTGCTTTGTCAACTTCATTTTAATCTCCTCTTCTTGTTTTGTCCAGACTCTGGGCTGTCAATCCTGTCCAGCCTGGTCAAACTCCAGTACCTCAACCTGGCCTCCTGTAGCAAACTGACTGACTCCTGTCTGCAGCATATAATAGGTCAGGCTCTCTACAAACCATATTGTGAACAAGCTTCTGACTGTGACTAGAGGGGATGATAGGCATAATAATTACAATTACTTGCAGGAACACCAGATCCCAACACAAGCTGCTCTTTGTAAAGTACTTGGTGTTTTTTTTTTTTCACGTATTGACTTGCTATTTTCCTTCTTTCTGTGTCTTCAAGGTTTAAAGAGCCTGTGTTTCCTGTCCCTGGACTCGACCAAAGTGACCGATGCCGGGATGGTGCTGTATCTCCAGTCAGCTCCGTCCTGCCTCTCTCAGCTCAGCCTGAACCAGACAGCTGTGACCGAAGCCACACTGGCAGTCCTGCCCTCCTGTGTGCCACAGCTGAGGCTCCTTAGCATCAAGCAGACGAAGGTACTTCAACTTGCAATAATAAAATTGCTGGGTTTTTTTAATGGAGTCTGGTGAAAAGAGACTTAGCAGCTGATTCTGGTTAAACGAACGATTTAACTCTTCAACACAAAGGTTTATCTCTGTAAGGACACTTGAGAATAACAACCTAGGCCTGTCTGTGGCAAAAACAAGCACTTTTAGAGGATGCACTTTGACAGTCAAAGATGCCCTCAATGACTAAGTTATAGCCATTGCAGCCTGTTTCATGGCAGGCGGCATTTACACAACAACCGATGTATGGGGGGCCGTAATACTGAATAATGAGAAAGAATTTCTCATTTTATATTTCTCTTTTTTCTGTCAGGTCAGAGATGTGTCAGCTTTGGCAGAACTGTCCAGCCTGCAGACTCTCAACCTGGATGGGACAAGTGTGACAGAAGTCTCCCTTGAGCACCTTGCATCCCACCCCACCCTGTCCTCCCTCAGTTTGGCGGGAGTCCCTGTAGCGGATGGCAACCAAGCCCTGCAGATTATCTCAGGTAAATTGTTCTAAAAGGAAGTTGAGCAGCCGGTGGAATTGAAACAAAACTATCCGAGTCTGTGGTGAATCACAGGTTCTTCTTCTTTCCTTGCAGGTCTAAGGTTGACTCAGCTGACACTCCCTGGACGTCACTCTGTGACAGACAGCGGGTTGTCGTTCCTCTCTAGACTGTCTCTGCTCTCAGAGTTGGACCTGACAGACTACACACAAGTCACAGACCAGGGAGTCAGCCAGCTGTCCAGCATGACCAGGTCATCACCATACTTTGCCATAAATTATTATATAGTCGGTTTTTGGTACTGTACAATACATGCACCTGTGATGGTATAATTGCAAAACGAACTTTGACAAGAGTAAAGTCTGACTCACCATGACATTGCACTAACGGCAACAGTACTGGGTTTTGCTTTGCTAGCCTCTTTGATAAACCAGGTCTACCCAACAGTGATATCTCACTGCTGGTCAGACTAGCTGCTAGTTTTGGGTAAATTTGGGAGACATTTGTAAAAATGTTATCGTGTTATAATATAAAACATCAAACATGTATTTAAGATGGATGAGATGGATACATACAGCTTACATACATCGTATTTAAGCTACATAAAACAGGTTCTCTACTACTTCTAAGTTATTGTCTGCAACCGTTGTGATTTGGTCTGTTGTGTGTACCCTGTGTAGGTTGAAGAAGCTGTCACTTAGCAACACTCAAGTGACAGATGCAGGACTTCCCTCTCTGCGTGGGCTGCAGGAGCTGCAGGAGCTCTGTTTGGACCGAACAGCAGTCACCAGTCGAGGAGTGGCCGATCTCATCATCTGTCTACCGCACCTACAGGTGAGTTTATTCATCCATCCGTCAACTGCCTAGCACAGGTTTAGTTTAGGAAATTGTAGAGAAATCATGTTTGCGACTCTGTAATGTGAACCCTTTTGTTATTGTAAACGCAGGTTAACCAACCTTGAAAGGTTCTCTAAAGGTTACACTAAGACATTTTCACACTGTATTCCTTGATTAATATAAGTTTATACACTTATTTGGATGTTTACTGCTGTTTCTATCTCTGCTACAGCTTATTAATTTAAGGTTAAAAGGGAGTGAAAATGTAAATGCACAGTTGCTGACAGGGTATTTAGTAGGTCATATAAAAAGTCTCACTTTATACCTATGTTGTTGATAAAAGGTTTCAGGAACAAGTCAAAGCATCTGATATTATCTAATTTTATATGCAAGATATTTTGCTGATGTTAATAGTGTTTTTTTTGCTGTATTTTTCAGGTGTTAGGTTTAGCCAGCACTCAGGTGGGAGACAATGTTGTGAGGAAAGGTCTGATCCGCTGCAATCAGCTTGTTAAACTCAATCTGAGCCGCACACGGATCACAGACCACGGTGAGGCCAACCTCGAAAAATCCCCTGCAACAGATAAACTTAAATCTTTTCTGACATGGCTGAACATTCTCTCTGTATTTTTTATGTTTTCCTCAGGCCTCAAGTTCTTGAAACACATGCATCTGGCTCAGGTGAATCTGGACGGCACTGGCGTCAGTCTGATGGGCATCGCAAACCTCCTCTCCTTCACCAACATCAGCAGCATTCGGGCCAGCAACACTCGCACCGTTCCCCCTGATGACGTCTCAGATGAGGAGTGGGAGGCCCAATGAGCACGGACTCCCCTCGGTTGGTCCACACGTAACTGCACCTGAATGCGCCTCTGGCTGTTGCGGTCCCCTTTTATCAGCCACCGAAACATGCTGCCAGCAGCAACAAACGTAACTGAAACACTCCTACTTGCACTGTTTCAACTGCACCTAGTGTCGCTAATCTGTCAATCAGGCACAAGTTGGAACCTTAGACGGGCGCCATGTTTTTAAGAACTAGGCCATTTCTAACGTTTACGTATATATAATCAATCCGTAATTACTTGCGTACACTGCAGCCGTTTTGTCTCTGGAAACTCCAGCTGACAAACGTTAAAGCTTTATGTGCAGCCTTATAGGTTGGAACTATGTGTGTTTCTCCTGGTTTGCCCTTTTGAGCCAACTGGTAAGAACATATTAAATGTTGGAAATGTAACTTATAATACAGCATGTATTTTCAGACTGTAATGACTAACAGACTGGTTTATGTAGAAATTAAATGAAAGACTTAAATAACCAATAATCAGTTCAGCCACATAGGATTAAAGAACAACTTTTGGAAGGAGGTGAAGGCAGATAATGTCTTCCAGTAATTATTCTGTTACTTGTTATTAAAGGGGAATCCTGGTGTTTTTAAACCGCAGCCTCATTTTTTACATGTTTGGCGTGTAAATGATTCAACACGATAGTTGGAATCAGACAAGTAGATCCCTCAGCTGGCAGCCGTGACACACAGCCACTGTCGATGGCTGTAGTGTAATCGTCTGGGCCGACTGTGTCCATCAAAGACTCGTCCGCTAAAAGTGTTTGTTTTTGCCTCTGCAGACCTTTTTGTTCAATAATTAAATCTTTTTTGTAACCAGACACACATTTCTCACTCAAGGGGAAGTCTCGCTCTGAAATCTCACGAGAGTTAAGTTGTTACAGTTGTTGCCTCATCTTAATTGGCAAAATATTCAGCCTTGACTTTGGAAAATAAATTCTTGCTGCCAGTTCCTGTAGCTAAACTCCAAACCACACTTTCCAACAACTCGCCTCTCTTGAGATTTCAGTCCTTGAATGAGAATTGGTTTTCTGTTTCTGTCTGTGTAGTAATTGTGTCTATATTGTTATCAGGCACTTTGAAAAACAACCTTCGTCTGTCTGTGGCAAAAATAAGCACTTTTACTGGATGTAACTTTGACAGCTGAGTCGATCTACTGGACTTTTAGTAAGTCCAAATTATTTACACAATAGCACATGTAAATAGAGCCCAAGTTTAAAAATACCCGTATTCCCCTTTAAAAGTAGCAGTAAATCTTGAGCTGTTTTCATGTCATGTTAGATTCACTGAGTTCATGTTAACTTAAGTATTAACATTCAAGAACACAATTAATCATGCTGCAAACACTACCACAGATGTCAGCCATCTAAGACGAAGTAAATATTAATTTCAGTTCGATTATAATAGTTACAGCAGCAGAGGATTAAAAAACATTGGCTCATTTTAGTTTGATTGGCTTTAAATCCATAAAAATGGAACAGAATTCCCATGTTGCTTCTGTATGACAAAGAAAAGAAAAAGTTCACATTACAACATGTTACCGTCTTGACGTTTTGTCACTACAGTACAAACCAAAATGTTTTAACGCATTCTGTCAGAGGTCTTTGTCCATTGTATTTCTCGTTAAAGTTCAATTTGTCAAACTGTTTTTTTTCTTTGAGGCGAGTTTGCAAGTTATGTGAAATTATGTTTTTGAGATAAGCAGAAAATGGTTTCCTGTTGAAGTTTTGTTGTACGGTTGAAGAAATTGGCCTGTAAAATTTAAAAACATTGGTTGAAATTAGAATTTTGTTACGAGAAACTTAGTATTTTTGTGTGGTGGTTGGTGTTTGCAAATGCAAATTTTCCAGTTTGACATGAACACAGCTCTACTGCAAGAGCTCGTAATGAAGATTTTATAACATGTGATGTCACCTGTATGGATGTTAGATTAAAGCTAACCACGTCACCTTAAAACATAGATTTTCCTTTTTAAATGCATCCTGGTGATGCACTGAATTAATTTCATAGTTTTTTTGAGCGGCTGTCATTTTACCTTTTACTAGCATTAGTTATTTTGAGAAATGGCAATTTTTTTGGACAGTCCAGCCATTTTCAGTTATATGGAAGAGAAGGTGAGCAGCATACACACGGTTCAGTGTAGTGGCTGTTATGAGGTCGGATCTATGCAGCCACGAGGCTCACACCAGAATCCAAAGCAACTTCTTTAAATCACTTCAAGTTTTGTCCTCTTGTTTACAGAGATGTAAAATAGTTTATTTTCCCTAACAGGTTTTGATTTTTGGATACAAGTTCTGTATTCAGTAAGTAAAATAATAAAGTCTTCTCAATCTAAATGTGCCGTTTTTTTTTGTTCCGTTTATTCAGACAAACCTTTATTGCATTACATTGTTAAATAAGGCAGAACTGCTCTTTTACACAGAAACAAAAGTCAACTTTTAAATATCATAAAATATGACCTAAAAGCTGCTGCATACATGTTGGGGTAAAACAGAATATTTGGAAAAATAAAACTTTCCTATGAAGACAGCACAATGGAATGCATTCCAAAATGCACTGAGATGCTTCAGGTGAATCAGCCAATCAGAGTGCAGCCTGAGGTGAAGGGAGAGGGAAGGGTTGGGTGGGGTTCAGCACTGTCAAACCAAGATGGAAATACAGTACGACATGTACAAGAGACGTGTCCAATAAGATGCATAAGAGATTGTATCAGTTCTACTTCGGACGTTTCCTGCAACGCAAACACTGCTCGTCCCCGCAGGAGCCTGCAGGTCAAATCCATGATGCAAGATAAAGGAGTGGCTCAGAATGATGTTTATTTAGATGTCATGCGCCTGCTTTTCAATCTTTGATTTCAAGTGCTCCTTGTATGCCAGGATGTCTCTGTTCCACTTTGTGATGGTTTGATTCTCACACACCCAGATCTCCTGAGCCACCTGGAGAAAAAGAGATGACGGTCATGATGGTGCGAGATACAACTGGTTATGTAAAATCTGATATACAGATAAATCCATTAAAATGATGGATGATTTACCTGCTGAATTAGCCTGAAGTCGTGGCTAACTAGCATCATGCCGCCATCAAACTCGTTGACAGCTTCTGCCAATGCGTCGATGGTCTCGATATCCAAGTGATTGGTGGGCTCGTCAAGGAACAGCATGTGAGGGTTCTGCCAGGCCAGCCAGGCAAAACACACCCGGCACTTCTGACCATCTGACAAGTTCCTGATTGGACTGACCTGAAAGACATTTCAGGTGTAAAATGTAGAGACAGTTGCAGCAAAATAAAAAGACAATCTGGAAGAGTGCCCCAATCTTACCTGCTGTTTTCCTGTCAGCCCGTAGCGACCGATGATCTTCCTCATCTCCTCTTTTTCTTTGATCTCAGGGAAACACTTCATCATGTACTCCAGAGGAGACAGGTCCAGCTCCAGCTGCTCTGTCAGATGCTGTAACACAGGCAGATACATAGACATTTAATTTCATAGTAAATATGCTTTCTGTAGAAGGTCTAGCAGAGCTTTATATTTGCCCTGAATTGTTGTCTGGTCATTAGAGGGGTGAAACATGCAGGAGTACCGAGGCTCAGTGGTTTACCTGGTGATATCTGCCAATCTTGACATGAGAATGTTTGCGGATCATACCATCACAGGGTAGGAGCTACAAAAAACAGAAAATGAACTTTAAATCCTCTGAAGACAGCTGCAGCTTGAGAATGTGATAATGGGGGAAATGTGCTGTACCTACCTCTCCCATCAGCAGCTTCAGCAGGGTGGACTTTCCTGCTCCATTGGGTCCCACCAGAGCCACTCGTGTATCCAAGTCAATACCAAACTCCAGGTTTTTATATATGAACGGCTATAAGAAACATTAACATAAGTGAGTCTGAGAAATACATCTACTGTTAAGTGAAAGAGGCTTTTGTCCATGCTGTATTTTTATTACTCACCGTGTTGTCGCTGTACTTGAAGCTCACATTCTGAACCATGATTACAGGAGGAGGAATCTTCCCACAGGGAGGAAAATAAAATGACAGAGTCTGTGGGAGACAGAAGCAGAGCAATATAATAAATGTGATACCAACTTCCCAAAGTGTGTGTCACTGGGTCTGAAAACCCACTGAAACGACCATTTCAACCACATCACAGTACCTTGTCATTCACAACTTTTTCAGTCAAGCCGGATGCCACCATCTTCTGCAGCGTCTTCTCTTTGCTCTGCGCCTGTCGTGCAAGCTTTGCGGAGCCGTGACCAAACCTGGCAATGTAATTCTACAGGAGAGGGGTGCAAATAAAAAATTTAGTACAAGTTCTGAGAATTTCAGAATTAATTTTCTCTCTTCAAAATAAGTCACCAGCCTTTAAATTGAACAAATTTGTTAAGCTCAGGTGGTAAGCCACCCCGATCTTGACATGTGATTAATTTAGTTTAAAACTGACAGCCTAAACATTGCCCACACTAAATAGTTCTGCTGTGTGAGATCGCACCTCTTCATTCGAGATATTAGCTAAAGCTCGACCAATATTTGCCTCTCAAATAAATTGATATGTGATAAGAAATAAAAGCAGAACATAATGCAGAAAAAATTAATGCCCAGCGAAGTTTACCGGCAGCAAGACATGACACTGCTGAATAAAAACAGGAGTTTGGGAGATCCTAAATCAAAGCAGGAGGACAAGCCAACTCTAGTTGTTTAGATCAGTGTGTTATGTGCCTTAACAAAAGGGTTATGAAAAAAAACAAATGGAATAGTTCTATAGAATAGCTGCTACCATCCACAACTTTTGACAATGGAAATGCATAGAGAACCGTTCTAATGTCTAACGAACGGAACTGCTTTGTGGAGATGGGGCCATAGAATGTTCTCTCAGTTTCCCCATTGTGTGCAGTGAAAACTTTCCACCACATGGTGTCTCTCATTTACCTTCATATGTGCTATCTGGTCCTGCTCCCAGTTGAAGCGCTTCATCTGGTTTTCTTCCAGCTCCTCTCTGGTCTTCACATACTGGTCGTAGTTACCCTGAAGCAAAAATAGATTTGGACGGTCATCCAACAGGGCGGCACACATAATTAGTAACAGCCCACCTCTAGCTTCCTTATTTAGGATTAGGGATTCACATATGGAAAAGTAAATTCAAGTTACTTTTTAAAGATGTTCCAAGGGATGCCAAGGCTTCTAAAATGTTGCCATAAAAAGAAAAAAGGCACCAGAAGTGGTTTCAACCAGTGTTCTTACCGTGTAGTATTTCAGTTTTCTCTGATGCAGGTTGATGATGTTGGTGCACACACCATTCAGGAAGTCTTGAGAGTGTGAGATGAGCACGAGGATTCGCCTGAACCTGATGACAAAAAGCAGGATGAGTAATACACGTCAACTGTTTGGACTCATTAAGTGATGAAGTAGGATCTCAACTTACGACTTGAGCTCCTCCTCCAACCACACACAGGCATCCAGATCCAAGTGGTTGGTGGGCTCATCCAGCAGCAGCATGAAAGGCTTGATGAACAGGGCTCTGAACAAATAGAGGATAGTCATTTAAATTCCATTAACAAAACTTTTCTTTTTGCCCCCCCATAATCCAGAAACACAAAAGAGGATAATAAAGCCAAGGGGTGACTCAGGGCAGAATCAGTTTGACATTACAACTAAGGGAGGAAATCACATATGGACTGCTCCTCTTCCATGGCTTTTAATGTGTAACCAACAGATTTGTTAGCTTCCCCAGTTTAACTTATAAAACATCTTAATTTTAAAGCAAAAACACACTTTAACTAGATTACCAATACTCAATTTGAATACAGTAATTTACAAATTGAAGCAAACTGTTCAAATTCAAAGCAATGTTGAGACTAGGGGTGGGAATCGAGAACCGGTTCCAACTGACCAATTCTATCGGAATTGTACACCATCAACGCTATCGATTCTCTCATTTCCCTGCCTGCACAAGGTTTTCCTGAAATTCTGTGTCGCGGTACATTTGCATCACACTCTCTGCGACGACTCAGACCTTCAACTGCGAGGCAGCGTCATGGAGAGGAAGCAGCAATCTAATGCCTGGCTGCATTTCACCAAACGAGATGAGAATTCTGCCGTGTGTAATCGGTGCAATGCTGTAATATCGTGTAAGGGTGCAAATACCAGCAACATGCTAAAACATTTGTCTACCCAGCATGGAATTAAGTACAAAGAATGTCATGTGTTCAACCACCAGTCGAACAAATTAATTTAGACTACATTTTCTTTGTACACTATATCTTCTCACGGTGTTGTTCAGTATGTTTGAGTTGAATATGTTCATGTTCACAGTCTTGTGCAGACATAATTCGGGGGAAAAATAAAATGGTTGCTTTTGGTGCAGAAGACTGTGTAGAACTCCTTTTTTGCCACTCAATGAACTACTCAGGAATTGATAAAGAATTGGATTGATAGGCAGAATCCACAACGGCACTGATGTTGATAAAAAAAAAAACTTATCAATTCCCACCCCTAGTTGAGACAGAGGATGAGGCATCACACCATGACACGATAAGAAGTTCTTTAGTCTTCACCTGGCCAGAGCAACGCGCATCCTCCATCCTCCACTGAAGTCCTTCAGTTTCTTTTGCTGCATAGCAGCAGTGAAACCCAAACCGTGGAGGATCCGAGAGGCTCGCACCTCTGCTTTGTCTGCATCCAGCTCCTCCAGACGCTCATACAGCTCCATTAGCTTCTCACACTCGGCTATGAAGGGGCGACAGAGAGGCATTAGTATTAATTTGTTATAAAACAACTGAATTTATGTTCCCTTGTCTTTAATACAAATCTGTTCGTTTGACTTCAAACTTGGTTGTGTTTTGTAGAATTTATTTCATAATTTTATTTTCGGTTTGCTCAACTCAACCATTTTGTTCCCATGACAATAAATTGAATCTCTGCAATTATTGCATAATACATCACATCTGACTCACAGTCCTCAGCAGCAAGTCTCTCTGCCTCCTTCTCCAGCATAATCCTCTGTTCATCCACCTCCATGACACACATCAGAGCAGTCTTCTCACTGGGTGCCATCTCCCGGGTCAAGTGGTAAATATCGATGTGCTCTGGAATGGGAATCTCACGATGCCCGATGGCTGACAAAAGCATGGACTTTCCTGGCAGATATAAGTAGATAACATGCATTTGTCATTCATGTTACATCCAAAAACGTTTCCTTGCAACATTCATCCCATTTCTAGTAGAGGAAATTTTGAATGAGCAAATTTGTATGAGAAACAAGTTTAGGGGGAAGCGAGTGAATCTTATGCCGGGAGAGACCATTTACCTGTGCCGTTAAGGCCAATGAGCCCATAGCGCCTGCCTGAGTTAAGCTCCAGGCTGGTGTCCGCTAAAAGTTCTTGGCCATGGAAGGTGAGCGACAGGCTGCTAATGTGGACATCAGTGCTGTTGGGGTGCGAGGCCAGAACGCCCGTCACTGCCCGTGCCTCGGTCTTCGCCAGCTCAAATTCATCCAGCTCCTTTGTTAAACTGGCAACACCTGACAAACAAAAATTTTAAAAAAATAATCAAAATTCCTGCTGATTAACTTGCTTACATCTGAAGCTAAACATGAACCCATCTCTGGGATGTTACAAGCTAAATAAATCACAGCAAAGTCTGTAACATTACAGAACGATGAGCCCTCTTACCATTGCTCTCGGCTCCATTACTCTGGGCCTCTGGTTGATCACCTTCCTCATTTAACTCATCAGGTTTCTTTGTACGCTGGCGAGCTTTAGCAGCCTCCTTCTTCTTTGCTGCCTTCTTCTTGGCTAAGTCGGATGGCATGGTTGTGTAAGGCTATTCAAAGGCAGGAAATAAAAAGAGACACAGATCAAGAACAACAATTATCTAGTTACATGTTTAATCAGGAAAAAAAATATTACCCAGAATTTAAGTCTTTCAATAATTTAATTTCATTATACCAGCCAAAATTATTGAGAGTATGAATCTAGTTAAAAAGCTAATCGCTTCAAGAATGTAGCGCTGTGAGAGGAACCAGTGTCCAAAAATGCCGGCATTTCATCTCACGGTTTGACTTACACGTACAACTGTTTTTAAAACGGATGAATGTTTGAAAAGACCAAACATGGTCACCTGTTAAGCCTGATGAGCGATGGTGATGGTGGTAATGCTCACTAAACCCGATTTTTGGTCCCTTTTTCAACCACCTGCTTGCACGTTGGGCTCCTCACATTATAAAGCCTGATAGCTAGCCCAGCTGTTGCTAACGGTACTTTAGCGGATGCCGCTAATATTAAAAGCGGATTTGTCACTTCTCGGTGAATTGGCCGATGTTAGAACTCAAACAGCTGCGTGAGCTGATTAAGAAAGAATGTCGTACATGGGAGTTATTTCAGAATAATTCTGATAAAGTGAACATTAGCTGTGTTAGCTCTCAGGCTAAGCTAACAACGGTGGCTAGCTAACTACCGTTACAAGTGACAGGCCTGAGCCGCTAAAGCTAACTTGACGCAAGGCCCACGTACCGACGACAAGGTCTGAAGGGGGCTAACTCGGCGTTCAATTAGTCTTTTTCGGACTGAGATTTATTTAAACATAAACCTGTGTATATTACCCATAAGAGCCGCAGTTGTCAGACACCATAAATATCTATCTTACCTTGAATACGGATATCTGGTCTCGGGAGCACACCGACGTCTCGTGTCCACTTTTCGCCGGGTGGATGTATCCGATCACAAAACCGCCAGACTGACCATATATGGTCATAAAGGGCGGAGAGAAAATAAGACCCCGCCTCTTCTGGTGGGACTGCAGTAAAATGTCTATTTGCTGCTAAATTAGTAACAGTTTTAATGGAAAGATCGATCAAATAATGCGATTATTGGCTAGGATTAACTAGCACACGGGCTTGACGTTAGGTAAATGAACCTGTCATTGAAAGGAAAGGCTGGTGTAACGGATAGACGATCATCTTACTAAGGTGCTGTAACCACACTGATAAGGATTTTAAATGCATCTTTTTCAGCATCACCCCAAGGATCCACATGTTAAAACAGCAGTAAGTGTGGATATTTTCTTCCTGTGGTCTTGGGTATCCTGTGTCAAGCAGTCCTTATCGGAAACACAGGTCCCTTGAGTCAGTCAGAGGTGATGCTGCAGCAGGATACGCTCATGATGATGGCAAAAACGACGTGAGAGGGACGTTATTTTCTCTCTGTGTGTGTGGCACTCAATTTTTGAGGAAGTCAAGAAACTGTAAAAATGGACGACATATGCACGACTGTACCTGATGGGCTTCTACCACCTGTATCAACGATGGAAAACGGGATATATAACTTCAAGTCAGCGTTCGTGGAGACGGACTGAGCGACATATCTGCACTAAAACAACGGACGCGATGTTAGCATGCTAGCTTGCTCTTTGATGTTTGTTCCTGCGGCACATAACGTTACGGTTGAGGTTATAATTTCAGATATCAAAACTTTCGTGTCCTGCTGCTTTGAGTTTTTTATTTGGTAAGCAGCTGGTTCAACGTCAACTCGGACTCAAACTTCACCAGGTGACATTTAGCGTCTTGCTACGTTAGTTAGCTGAGTTTAGAGACGGCTATTAGCGTTATCGCTAGCCAAAATTAGTTAGGCTAATTAACGTAAACGTTGGCGCAAACGGTTATGAATACAGAGAGTAACGTCACACGGTCGTTATGACATTGTATAGCATAACCAGCATTGGTGTGTTAGACAGCAGTTACTCAGCAATAAACCTTGATTATATTAAGCTATTTGCAATATTTTTTTCTTAGAAGGACAAACTCAGTTTCTTAACAATAATTTGGGTTTTTCAGGTATGAAGTTGAAGCTAAAACAGCATTTCTTACATATGAGAAAAATGTCATGTGTCGCTCTACTAGCTACTAGCTAGGTAATGTTCAAATATAACCTTTGCTTGATTAGAAACTTTATAACGACTACCTCACAAGATGGGACCGAGGAAGGAGACACCATGTGACATGCAAGGCAATTTTCTGCCTGTGTCATCAAATTAACTTTCCTCAACGTAGCTCCCTGTGTTAAGCTCGGGCAGGAGAGTTGGCACATTGGAAATTTTTTCCAGCTTCATCAGCTGTAGCTCATAACTGCCAGATATGCGTCTTTCCTCACTGTTGGCCCTGTTCAGGCCTGCTTTACCCCTTATCCTCGGGCTGTCACTGGGATGTAGTCTGAGCCTTTTGATGGTGTCCTGGACACAAGGGGATACCGATGACTCCTGTGGAGATGAACTGGCGAATGGGAGGCTCTTCCTGGGCAGAGGAGATGGCCAGAGGGACCCAAGGGATGGAGCTGGAGACGATGACTTCCAGCCACGTATCGTGCCCTATCACAAGGATCCCAACAAGCCACACAAGAAAGTCCTCAGGTGAGTGTGGAAGTCATGTCTTTGTCAAAACACCACAGTGCTATGCTCTATGTAGAGATTGTATAAATAGCAACACGTACAGTCTGCGTCAATGATATAGATGGAAATTTAACACATTTAAGGACAGATTTTTATAGGATGAACCACATGACTTTTTATCTTGATTATTTTAAAGTAACTGAAGACAATTTGTATCAGGATTTACATTACTTGGCTCTCTATTTAATAGGCTTACATTTAAATCTCCCCTGCAATAAGGTAATTGTACTGAGAGCAGAAGGATCTACAGTCTACAGAAGCTCAGATGTGGGGATCAGACCTGTTGACACACAAATGTCCTCCTCCTTTTGTGTCTCATGTCAAATCCTATAGCTGATTATTGGCTGGATAATGCTCACAAATACAGGATATTTCATCAGACTTTTAAACGTTTTTAATGTTTGTCTTAAAATAGGTTCAAAGCTTTATGTAAATGCGTTTGATTCCATTGAGGTCTGCATTTCTTGTGATGGAAACAAGTTGACAGTCAGAAGAATGTATTGCCTTTATTCTATTTGTGTTTTGATGTCTGTTGTTTTTTGTTCTTTCTGTTAATGTTAATCTGTCCATCTCCACAGGACACGGTATATCCACACTGAACTGGGCATCAGAGAGCGCCTGCTGGTGGGTGTGCTGACGTCTCGGGCCACCCTCAACACGCTCGCTGTGGCGGTGAATCGCACAGTTGCCCACCACTTCCACCGCACCTTTTTCTTCACAGGCCTGCGTAGCCCTAAGGTGCCTCACGGCATGACTGTGGTAGCCCACGGTGATGACCGTCCAGTGTGGCTTATGTACGAGACAGTGCGTCACCTCCATCAGCACTACGGCTCAGACTATGACTGGTTCTTTTTAGCTCAGGATGACACTTACATGCAGGCAGATCGTCTGTCAGAGCTTGTAGGCCACCTCAGTGCAGGTCAGGACCTGTACATGGGCAGGGCTGAGGAGTTCATTGGTGGAGAGGAGAAGGCACGCTACTGTCACGGGGGTTATGGCTATCTGCTGTCCCGCAGTCTGCTGGCTCGTCTGCAGCCCCACCTCGACACTTGCCGTAATGACATCCTTAGTGTGAGACCTGATGAGTGGCTGGGCCGCTGTATTATTGACTACCTGGGGCTCAGCTGTGTGGAGGTGCACCAGGTAAGAAGTGTGCATGGAAATGATCAAACAGAAGGGAATTTTGTTTTTATCAATTTAAGACACAGTTTTACTGGCCTAATATGCACACTAAGATCTCTTTCGCAATGGTTGTCTGCCTTACAGGAAATGACATATCGTTACTTTGAGCTCGGTAAAAATGCAGATCCAGAGCGTGAAGACAGCATACAGTTTAAAAACGCCTTCACGGTCCACCCTATATCAGAACCAAATCTCATGTACCGCCTGCACAAACGCTTCAGCCAGATTGAGTTGGAATGGACGTACCTACAGATTCAACAGCTGCAGGTTTGTAATACTTGACACTGATATAATGTTGTTTGTGTTACTCATATCTGATGGGACTGTATCAGTGGACTGCTTCGGGGATAGAGTTTGTCCTCGTTTCCACCACACCCACCTTTTGAAAGCCAAGGCAGAAATTCCTGACTGATACAATATGTAAATATATGTCAGAAAGCCAAGACAAGAGATTGGGTGTTTTGCTGGGGCATGAATGTTACATTCCAGTGTCAACATCTTGTAAATATGATCTACTTGAGGAGCCTCATTATGTGATTAAAGTACCTGATAATGATAGCTGATTAGCGCTGTTTTGATTTGACTTGAAATAAGCCACAGATAAAATTTCATAGTGTAGGAAAGGGAGATGTGTACACAGTTTAGACAGCTTGCTTCTTTACATAATGGGATTTTCATGTGTACTCATCAGATGCAGATCAACAACCTGAGTGACCTGACACCAGAGGGTAA
The DNA here is from genome assembly GCA_900302685.1 of Spondyliosoma cantharus. NCBI lineage: Eukaryota > Metazoa > Chordata > Actinopteri > Spariformes > Sparidae > Spondyliosoma > Spondyliosoma cantharus. Next base: position 6,519 of record OMLP01032945.1, on the reverse strand, counting down.
AGACGGAGTCACGTGGCCAATTGGAATCAACGCTCCCTTCAAGCCAAGAACCCGTTTTGAGGTTATAAACTGGGAGTACTTTACTGAAGAGCATATTTACTCATGCATCGACAGCTCACCAAAGTGTGAGATGAGAGGGACCGACCGCGCCGATGTAAACGCGATTCTGGAGATCGCAGTGGAGCGTCTGAATGAACACTACCAGCCCCAGCTACGCTTCCGCAAGCGCCGTCTTCTTAACGGATACCGGCGTTTTGATCCCACACGAGGTATGGAGTATATTCTGGACCTTGCGCTGGAAGCTTATACCCAGAAAGACCACAGTCAAGTCATTGCCAAACGGGTAAACTTGCTACGACCTCTAAGTGCAGTTGAGATTATCCCCATGCCCTATGTGACGGAGGCAACGCGCGTGCAGGTCATCCTGCCTGTCACTGCCCAAGATCAGGACTATGTGGGTAACTTCCTCGACATGTACGTGATGAACACTTTGGACACCCATGACAATGTTTTACTCACGTTCCTGTTCATCTATGATCCGTTTGACGCTCAGCGAGTGAGCCAGACTGATGTGTTTGCTGGCATTAAGGCCATGATAGGTGAGGTGGAGAAGCGCTATGGAGACGTTAAGATCCCCTGGATCAGTGTGAAGACGGAGGTGCCCTCGCAGGTTAAGCTGATGGACATCATCTCTAAGAAGCACCCAGTGGACACATTGTTTTTCCTTGCTGGTGTGTGGACAGAAGTCAATGCTGACTTCCTGAACCGCTGCAGAATGAACGCCATCAGCAACTGGCAGGTCTTCTTCCCCATCCACTTCCAAGAGTACAGTCCTGCTGTCGTGTACCGCGACCAACAGCCCTCAGCCGCATCCTCCTCTTTTGCTTCAGAGTCACTGCGAGATGGCCACTTCGACCGCCATGTCTTTGACGAGGCTTGCTTTTACAATGCAGACTACATGACTGCTCGGACCAAGATGGCTGCCGACATCTTGGACAACGAGGAGCTGTTGGAGAGCATGGACGTATACGACATATTTGTACGTTACTCGGGTTTGCACGTTTTTAGAGCTGTAGAGCCGGCGCTGATCCAGAAATATGTGCGGCGAGCATGCAACCCACGGTTCAGCGAGGACATCTACCACCGCTGTGTCCTCAGCAACCTGGAGGGTCTGGGGTCACGCTCACATCTCGCCATGGCTCTCTTTGAACAAGAGCAGGCCAACAGCACCTAGAAGCCTGGAGTTCTTGAGAGTGGACCTCAAACATACCAACTGGACAAAAGGATAATCATGATGAAAATGTGAATTATAAAATGATACTTTTATCCACACACTGAAATTCTTGCTGTTGTGTTTGGCACAAAAAGCTCAGAATCAGATAAAGACAGCACAGTGTTGCTCATGAACACTTTGACTCAGCAAATGTTTGCTGATGCAATTTCCTACTTGTGTCCTCAAACTGAAAACCTCTGTGTTCAGTGTTTATGAGGACGTTGGACTTATGAGACTATAACTTTGAATCTGTCATGTCTCGACGAATTATGAGTCAAGGAGGTGTCTTTACACATTTCAATGAACGTGGACTACTTGTACTCTGCCATTTATGTATTCTCAAAGGAGTCCAGTGAGAATATTTATATTCTTTTAGAGAAATATAGCAGGTTGTGTCTTGAACAAAGGCCTTCATTGTTAATAATTATTTGAGGAAAAAACTTGAGCCATAAGTCTTCTTTCTTGGAGATGTTTAAAGTAATACTGGAAACAATCTGAAGCCGTTGGCTGCCTTTTCTTTAATATATGTTCTTTTTTTAAGAGGTATTAAAGAGTGATATTTCTGCTCAGAGTTGTTTCCTCATTCCTACTATTCAGGGTGTGTAGAAATGCCTCTTTCAGTGTCATTAGACACAAAGACAACTGTTTATGTGATCTGTATGCAGCATGCTTGAACAGTTACACCTGGAGGTATTTGCTCTCTGAAGAAAAGGCAAACATGGCAGAAAAATCAGTAATGATGTCGTGTTCATACTGAGAATATTACATCTTGTAGTCTATCCGGTTTGCCGAAAGCTTTACTGCAGCACCTGGAGGCAGTGAACAGTTTGTTCCAAAGCAGCCTGCCCCGCCTCGTCTCCTCATATTAAGTCAGTAATTCTCCACCCCGGCCCGGGCCTCCCTGGGTTTTGGCGAGTAGTCAGTACGAATGTGTCTTTGGGGAGAGAAGTGAACCCAGTGCCCAGAGGGAGGGTCGTGTCTACCTAGCCAAGGTCCGCTGTGGCGTGGGTGGTTAACCTTCACAGCAAGATGGTTGAACGAGCTGAATGGGCCTACTTCACACGGCCTCCTCTCCCTCCTCCTCCTCTCTGAAGGGGCGAGACGTTCACGCTGAGGCCCACTGACCTCCCCCAACCCACAAAACTTCTCCACCAGCTCGGGAGAATAGTGGAGCAGCAGAGTGAAAGAGGCTCTTTCTGAGGTGCAGTCAGCGTTACAGCACTGCTGTAATGTGCTGTGGAAAGGCCTCCACCTGCTTCCTTGCGGTGAGGTCAGTGAACAATAAAAAGTCTGTCTGCTACCTCTGAGAAACGTCTAGCTCATGCAGGATATTTAACTCACCAATGAGAGTGAGCACAAAATGAACACTCGACCGATGAGTATGAGAGTGTTCTTTTTGTTAGCAGTAATTAGCAGGGCTGCACAATTATCACATTAATTGGACGTTAGATTCTTACTTAAAGAAGAAATGTGGAATATGGAGAAAAATCAACTTTATTTGATGTCATTTATGAAGTGAAGTGCTGCTGTGGTTGAAGACAGCTAAGTTTTAGGAAATCAGCTGCCTTTCAGTAATTTTGTCCCTTTAGTGTTTTAGAATAATAACCATTTACTGAGGTCACAACATGTTTTGGTATTTAGACATAATCACAGTGTGCAGGTAGGTTAGTCTCCCTGTAACTGTTGTTGCAGACTGGTCAGGGATATGTTGTTTTGATGGCAGCGGTAAAAGTATAGCTGTCTGCAGAACTGGAATATACTGTAGGCTCATCTGATGTCTTCATAACTTATCAGCTCGTTCAGTGTAGAATTAAACAGAGCAATACTTAAACCAATCAGCCAGAACATTAAAACCACTGACAAGTGAAGTGAATAATAATGATCAACCTTAGGTCGTCACAAAGAGCTCAAGGTGTTGACCTTGCCTCCTAAGGTTCCAGCTCCCAATACTGTCAAGCGTCCATGGGATGTCCCTCAACAAGTCCAATCAATGGAGGCCCCACCTCATATCCTACAGAACTCAAAGGACCAGAACAGCCCTATTACCAGAAACCACAGGACAACTCATACCTGGACAGGTCAGAGGCAAGTCCGATCCCGATTGGGCCTCTATGGATCTTCTCATGGACTCTTGATTGGATTGGAATCCTTTTTTTAGGGGGGCCAGGTTGATACACCTTGAGCTCTTTGCCACGTTCCTCATGCCATTCCTGAGTAGTATTTCTGGTGTGGCAGGGAGCACTGTTCTGCTGGACAGGGCCACTACCATCAGGGAGTGCTGGTGCCATAAGGGCGGAGAACTTGGTCTGCTGCGGTGTTTGGGCAGGCGGTGCATGTCATGAGTTTTTGCTCATTGTCAGATGGTATCCACATGAATGCCAGTACCCAAAGTTTTTAAGGAAGAACACAATTGTAACAAGATGATCATTGTTATTCAGGTCACCTGTCAGTGGTCTTAATGTTATGGCAAATTGGTGTATAAAGTACACTGAATATATTAGAGTTAAAAGGTAGGCAGATTTAACCGTTTGCCAGTTGAAGAGCTTACAAATTAAAAAATTAAAAATCATGAAAAATATGTCCCAACTGCTGAATACCCAAATGTATAATGGTAACACACTCGAATCTTCAGCACAGAGTCAACAAACCTCAATCTCACCAATTTATTCTGGCCATGTCAAACAACATGTGAACATTTCGGCTTACTTTTTACTCGTTGTTATGAAAGGACGTTTATGGGACCTGAGGAAGTTAACAGCCAACCACTTCCTTTACACAACCAACTCCTGCATATAACTTACACAACCTCCATTTCCCTGCATGCTCTGATAGCTTCAGCAATAGACCCAAACATTAGCATGTTGGTTGACATGGCCATAAAAAAAATGGTGAAATTGAGCTAAAGCTTCTGTAATGTGGACAAAGATGACAACAAATGTCTTGCCAGAATGTGTGAAAATAGATTAATGAAAGGATGTCTCCATTAAATTCTGTTTATGTAGCAGTTATTTACCATATACTATATAATCAAGTGAGAGTAAGATGCTGCAAAATCTTAGTTCAACTACTGAAACACAGATATGATGACTAGGGAGAAACACAACTTTTTGCCAGAGGTAAAACTCATCATATAGAATTGAAAGCTTGAATGTACCAGTAAAACAAGGTCCTGAGTGAATTACTCATCAAATATAAATGTGTTTAACACTGCAGCAGCAAATACAGTGATATGAATGGAGTCAGAGAGAAATATTTTTTATCTGACTGCCATCACCAGTTACTTTAAGACAACTAAATACATTTTGCAAGTCTTTGAGTTGCTAGCAGTTCGACCGACTGTTGAACCTGAAATAACTGTTCCGAGCCAATGGAGGCAACGCAAAGATTAGCGAAAGGTCCAAAAAGTGAAAATGTGTAGAAGAACTTTGCCAACATTTTTCCCCCGATCTCACGACCCCTCAGATTTGTCTTGGGCTAAACCACCATCGTAGTCAAAACTACTGTAGCTACACCTCAATCAGCTACAACAGGGAAAAGTTACGTACACAATATTAACAATCTAATAATGTGTCACACATAACGCATCAGTGATAAGTGACAATTTAAAGTAACGAGTACTTTTAAGTTAGTTTGCTTATAATACTTTAGTTTTTACTTAGAATTTGGGACTTTTGTTTGTAACAGAGTATTTTTATGTTGTGGTACTTCTTCCTCCACTGCCAATGACACTTACTTGTATATATACTATCACTCATTCCTTGACAACATAAAATTCAGTATTGCTAAACCAGAGTTCAAGCCTCGTTTTGAACTCCGATTTAACTTTCCGGTTTCGTCTAAATATAAGTATGAAGCTCAATTAAAAAATGTCCAAAAGAAAACATTTGATTAAAATTATATTTCCGATGCATATTTAAGTATTACCCTGTAAAACAGAAGTTATGTAGCTTTCAAAGAGCTCAGTTTAACACATAAATATGTAAATTTTTGCAGCAAAGCACAGTGAAATCCGTGGTTTAACTAAAGTTTCTATTAAGTGTTGAGGTATAAAATGTGAAGGGAAAAAAAAGACACTTCAGATATCATGGCATTTACAAACTTTGGCAAGCGCTTCTTTATTTACATCCAGGCTGTCTCGCAATGTCACAGCTGTTTTCCCTTTTTTCTTTTTTCTTTTTTTTTTTTGTAGAATCACCAAACGAGTTTTGCTCTTTACAGATATACAGTGTTATGTATACTATCATCTCCCTGTTGGTGACGCTCCGACAACAGTGTAAACAGAGAGAAAAAGAGCAGATCCCACTCTTCACAAAACACATGCAGGGAGTGGGACAAAACATGTCAACAGTATGTCAGGGCTCTTAGTAACAGGAGACGCAGTAGTCTGTTAACATTTTTGTCAGATATTCTCATGAACTGCGGTGCCTCAAAGCTGAGGTCACCCAGGAGTTGCAGCTTCTAGTTTCCTCCACAAGAGGGTGCAAGTGAATCAGTGACTGTATGACAACAATGTGAATGCCCCGGCCATACAAAGACAAATCACTCCAGGTCGGACACAGGACTAAAGATACTACCAATGACTACTGTTTCTCCTCTAACAAGTGCAGTTAATATAACTTAGTAACAAAAACACAGTTCAGAAAAAAATCACACCTACAGTTAGTTGCTGGTAGGGCATATCATTTTTGGCAAAAAAGTTTTCCAGAAGGCATTTCAACAAAGTCTTTTTGCTCGTCACACAGACTGCTATGCCAGCTTTTTGTATTTACACACACAGTCTCGTCAGATATCAGATGTTTTAATTAACGTCCATGGAGCATGCATAGGTCATCGTGAAATCGTTCCAATCACTTTTTTTTTTTTTTTCGTGTATGCTGGGATAACAGAAGAGGGTCTCACCCGTGGCGAAGAGAGTCCCGACAAACAATTACAGCACAGTGCAAAGAAACCCAGAGGAAAAAGGTTCCAGCTAGAAACTGACTGCTGAGAGAGAGGGAACAAAAAAAATCCTCCATCTGACATTACAACATATACATACAAGTCATAAAAAGAAAAGAAAAACAGGTGTAAAAGGAGATGGGTGCTGATTATATCATGTGTTACAGCTACTGAGACTGAAAGCGAGGGAGGTCTCTCTTTGTTGCAGCTTCTAGCTCCCACGATAGTTAAGGGATGGACCTAAAATAAACCACCCCGACCCAAGATAGTACACAGAGGAACACTAACATTCCTGCTCTACTAATTTA
>OMLP01032941.1:0-12894 GCA_900302685.1 Spondyliosoma cantharus | reverse complement strand
TCTACAGCACAGCCTCTCTGCACACTCTGTCTCCTTTGCTTGCTCTCCCTGTTCAGCCAGTTTAACCTGCATCACATGTCACGTAAGTGACATCGACAGCAGAATAGCTGGTGTGGCCAATCCATGTAGGAAGGGAGCCTGAGCTTGGAAGTTGTTGCTAACTCAGGGAGAGCAAGCAAAGGAGACAGAGTGTGCAGAGAGGCTGTGCTGTAGAGGAATCTGAAAACAGTGATTGTGATTAAACTGATGCTACAGCAGCTACGCTAACCCCTTGAGGAGCCACCATTGTTATTTTCAAAACCGAATTCTTCTGAACTGCTGTTTCATCAAGTGCCTTTGAGCAAGACGCAGAGCTCTGATGGCTGTTCACACACCTTTGTTTGATTGTGTGTAACTGTGTAGGAGTAAAGCATGGTGTTGCTAAAAAATACGCTAAAAACATCAATTGTCCAATGGAAAGTATAGCCTATCACCGAGACAGACATGTCATAATGATAATAATGATAATAATCATGATGACATGAGCTGAGACACAGAGAGAAAAGAGCAGAATAAGGCCAAAAAGGGATAAGGAGATTACTGTAGTCTGACTGTGGTGACTGTCTGTGTGTTTGTGCATGGGTGAGAGAGGGGGAGAGTTGAAGGGAGTGGTTGGGACACTTCAATTGACTTAATTTGTTGTGTTGTCTAAAAGTAGCCAGTCTGAAACACAGTGAATCACTGAGTCTGCAGAGTCTGACTCAAAACCACCTGCTTGTCTGTTGTTTGGTTGTTGTTGACGTGACAGCAGCTACAAGTTAGTGGTTGGACACACAGGTTCTCTATGTCCACTATTCAATTAAAGTTTACCAGAATCTGTCCTGCCGTGAGATCTTAAATAGACGAGATCAGAAATTATGTAAATTACAGGACTGTGTTCTGGTTAAACTGTATAAAATGTATTTGTCTAAATGGGAGGAACATGAGTTGAACTGTTTTGCACACTGTTTGGGAGACAAGTAAATATAACACATCAACATTGTTGTCAGAACAGCTGAAGCTGTACAAACCACATGCTGGCACATCACTTGTTAAGGACATTTCTGAAAACAATAATGAACTGATACATGATCCTGTGCAATTTTCTAAAGACTGGTTTGTGATTTTGACTAGTCTTATTTGTCTCATTTGAAGTTTTCACTGGTTCTGGCTTTGGCTCTGGCTTTCTATATGAAAGCATGTGACTGTGCTGCTGTGTGTCCTTCAGGGTCCAGATCAGAACCGTGACTGCTCTTCCCTCCTTTTTTAGATAGTGCGATGATAAAACTTGTTGTTGATCTATTAAAAGTAAAGAAGTAGTTATTGATTTATCAGAGATAACGTCAGAGACCGTAATATACGTGATCTCTTTTGTCGGGATCAGGTAATATGATAACAGCAGATAAGCTCATAATAATATTAATAGTGATATTAATAATGGCTCTATTCTATCTCAGTGTCCTGGTAAAGGCTTCCTTAGATTCAGCAGTTTTGTCTGAGGGGGTCGTTAGAGAAATGTTTAAATCTTTGCTCACCACCAGTTTGGAGCTGTTTTTTTCTTCTTTTTCTGCGTCTTTAAAACATGATAGTGTCGCAGATGGATGATGCGAGCTGATGGCGAGTTGCTGTCACTCAGTCTAAGTTCTTGGCTATGTGTATAAATATATTTTTGAAAATCAATGTTTTCCCATCAGTTAAAAAATAACAGAAAAATAACAAACAGTAGGTGGTGAAGTCTACATTAATGATATGTCAAATATAAGAGAAGAACATTCTGAGCATGTGTAGTGAGCTTACTTTCCTCAAACGTTAAAAACAGAAACAATAGCGGCTAATTATTTATTTTAAAGATGTATGATGGCTGTTTCTTTACCTTCAACACCAGTCTGGCACTTGGTCTGTCAGTGCTACCCAAACTGTTGTATCTGCCAGTGTTGGTGTTGTTTCAGGTGCTTGCTCATTACACAAAGCAACAATAGGAATGCACAGATTGAGCTTGTGTTGTCATTGTTGTTGCATTCCATTTTACAGCAACATCTAAGTTACACACAGATACAAAATATATCTGCCCCCTAGAAGTTGTTTTTGAAAATCTCTGTTATTGTGACACAAAATTCTGCTTGTATGCATGAAAAATGAAGTGCTGATTCATTTGATGTCTTGCAGTGTGTCATAGTGGGAGAGGATTGACGCAGTGTCCTGACAGAACAACTGGCATGTCAGAATTGTTTTCTCTCTTCTCTGTTAGTTTGACTTTACAACACAAGTAACAAGTATCTCAATACTGTGTTTTACAGCCGGCTGCAGTGATATGTCCAGTAAACTGTGTTCTGAGACCGAGAGCAGTTCTCTCAAGAGCTGATCAAGCATTATTGGAGTCAAATGGCCTGAGCACATTATAGCAAGTCCATTCTGCTGAGAGAGAGAGAGAGAGAGAGAGAATCCAGTGGCTGTCTCACTGCACCATCTGCTGGTCAGAGCAGGACAGTACGGGCCACGGTGCTCAAAACCTGAGATTTTCCATTCCCACTTGTCCTTGTTCTGCCTATACTGTCCTCTGTTCCCCTTCCCTTTCTGCCATCCTATCCATGTCTCTTAATCAGTGCTGTGAGACAAGTGTTGTAATGTAATAATAATTATAATAATCTATCTCCACATATCATATGTTCTTGCAGTGACAGACGAGGACACAGTTAAGAGGTACTATGCCAAGTTTGAGGAGAAATTCTTCCAGACATGTGAAAAAGAGCTGGCCAAGATCAACACCTTCTACTCTGGTAATGACCACTACTACTGAGTCTCACACACACACACACACACACACACACACACACACACAGTGGCTTTCTATCTTTCAATCGTCTTCATCTTGTGTTCTCTCCAGAAAAGCTGGCTGAGGCTCAGCGGCGATTCGCTACGCTGCAGAACGAGCTGCAGTCGTCTTTGGACGCCCAGAGGGAGAGCTGGGCTAATGGGCGGGGCCTGAGGAGGAGAAAGACGGTGTTCGCTCTGTCGCAGCAGGAACGTTGCAAACACAGAAACATAAAGGACCTGCAGCTGGCCTTCTCTGAGTTCTACCTCAGCCTCATTCTGCTGCAGAACTATCAGGTGCACGTTCAAATGCACAAACTTCACCTCAACGGGAGACATGCAAACAAAGTTTGATTCAATTCTCGTCCTCAAGACCTTCATTTTATTTCATTGTCCCTGGCAAGATGTTAAAAAGGAGCCTAATTAACATGTCATGTAACGTATTTACTGTACACAACATAACCATTAAGTTATTTTTGCTCAAAGATTGACACATACAGCTGTTATAATTCAGGGATCTTAGGACAGGACAACAAGTGACGATTATCTGTTTGTTGACTGCCGTAGATGTGATTGAGACAAACTGTCGTTAAAACTGCACTGATATGTGTGTTTGTAAAATGATTGCCGTTGATAAGTGAAGGTGGGTGAGAGGAGATGAGATAAATGCAGAGATATAGGAATTACAGTAGGTTTGTTGTTCATGGGTGGTACATACGGACATGTACATGGCTTAGGTTTTGGGTTGGATTGTGGTTGGGGTTTAGATAAATCATGATTTTATTCCATGTTTCATTAAAAACGGATTTAGTGAGAGAAATGAGTAATGGGTTTCTGTATTTGATTGAGATATTGACTTTTTTTTTTTTGAGTTTGTAATTTTCCTAATCTCTTCATTTAACTGAGGGGGTTGTACTGTGCTGTTGGCATGTAAATTGTAGATTCGATTATGGATTTCATTTGTTGGTGGTGATCTCTCCCAATCCCGTACTTCTGGATTAGTGTGTTGGTGGTTTGTGTCATCTTTCATGACATGCTATCCTCTCTCTCTCTCTGTCTGTCTCTCTCTCTCTCTCCTTCTTTATAGAACCTGAACTTCACAGGTTTCAGGAAGATCTTGAAGAAACATGATAAGATTTTGGAGACGTCGAGGGGTGCTGACTGGAGGGTGGCTCATGTTGAAGTGGCTCCATTTTACACATGCAAGAAAATCACACAGCTCATCTCTGAGACTGAGGTAATGTGTTGCTGCAGCAGGATGCGCATGGTCAACATTGTAATTCAGAAGTAGCTGTAAGAAACACTTACTGATATTATCAGTTAGAGGTCGACCGATTAACGACCTTTTACAAACTGTTGTTATCAGCTGAACTTGGCTCCAATAGTTGCGCAGCCTCCACCGACCAAGTGGTGGAGTTTATCACCATTTTGCATTGAAGGTACACTGAGTCAATGATTATCATTTGAGGGCCACGTCTGGTGAAAATATCTAAATCCTCTTAATCTCCCTCTCCCTTTTAATCTTAAGTAAACAACCTGACACAGACAGGTAACTGCTGTCAATGTAGACCAAGAGAGACTAACGTTACATCAGATATTTTTGTTCATAAGGTAATTCTCCACACCATGAAATACCGTCCACGCATTACTCTGGCAATCTCAGTTGATCTAGTCTCACATATATAACGCAACACCATCACCTTGTTAACGATAGGGACAAGACACTGAAGGCAGCCGGGCAGGCAGGAGAAGAAACCATTCTGTTAACATTACGTTAACAGAATGTTAACTGGCCGTTGATAAGTGAAGGTGGGTTAGAGGAGATGAGATAAATGCAGAGATATAGGAATTACAGTAGGTTTGTTGTTCATGGGTGGTACATACGGTCATGTACATGGCTTGGGTTGAATTGTGGTTGGGGTAATGTATTCCATGTTTCATTAAAGACGGATTTAGTTAGAGAGCTGAGTAATGGGTTTCTGTATTTGATTGAGATGGTGACTTTTTTTTGAGTTTGTAATTTTCCTAATCTTTTCATTTAATTGAGGGGTGTTGACTGAGTCAGTTTGGAAGAGAGCTGCCCTCATGATGCACTCTGTCTTTTAGGCATTGGTCACAACTGAGTTGGAAGGTGGTGACAGGCAGAGAGCCATGAAGAGGCTGAGGGTACCTCCCCTGGGAGCTGCACAGGTCTCTCTCTCTCTCTCTCTCTCTCACACACACACTAAACTAGACCTTAGTTATATATGTTGCAGAGTTGTGACCTCACATTATTCCAGATGTCAAGTTCACTTTTTAGAATCCAAGTCCAAAATCATTTTTGTTTGGTATTTTAGTTACTGACTCAGAACATTAGTATCATTAAAATTATAGAGTGAGCAGGTTTGGTTTATATGATGTTTTCATTGTATATTTTGCTATGAGGCGTTCACTGTGTTTGTCCGTCTGCCTGCAGCCTGCTCCTGCTTGGACCACCTTCAGAGTCGGCCTTTACTGTGGAGTGTTCCTTGTCTTAATAGTCACTGTGGTCATTACAGGTAACACACACACACTCACACAATCCTCAAAGTATAGATGCAACATAAATGATGCTCGAAGAATATTTAAAGATTTAAAGGTCTGAAATGTGAATCATCTAGTGACTCAGTTTTTACTTCCTGGAATATGACAGGTCAGTGTGTCCAGGCCATAAATATACTTGGAATATTTTTGTTGGCACTGCTCACAGCAGATCACACTTAACTTCAGTTTCAGGACACAAAACAGAATCACTGCTTCAAAATTGGTAATGAGAACAAATAAGATACCTTTAGTTTAAGGCCCACTTTGCTGAGAATAATAATTTGACTTCTGATGACAATACACTACATACTGTAACCTAATGTCAACATTTGAGAACCCAAACTGCTTTGCTCAATACGACTCTGATGCAGAGTTGATAGATGGTAGTTGTGTAGTAGTTCGTCAGTCAAAATGTTCTGTTAGAAAAGATGTTTTAGGACATGAATAATAAAATTGTAGTTTCTACTGAAAGATCTGGTATTAGTGTTTTTTTTCCTCTGTCCATTCATCATACACTCATGTCTCTGTCCCTGTCACTAGGAGCTGTGATGATTCGGAGTGAGGATGTCTGGCCTATGGTCAGGATCTACAGAGGAGGCTTCCTTTTAATAGAATTCCTCTTCCTGTTAGGTACACACGCACAGTCACAGTCACAGTCACACACACACACAGTCACACACAATACGATACTGAGCATAGAGACAAGTTTGCATGCATCAAGTTTAGGAGAAGGAAGGTAAGCACACAAACATATTTGTATCCAACTAAAACTACATGAAAAAATAAAAACGTCCGCAGCTGCAGTGGAGATGTCGCAGTACAGGTTCTGTTATCTGTTGAAATGGAGACACACACTGTCACACCCTCATTAGTCCCACCGTCTGTGCTCAAAATCATCACACCTGATATAGCCTGAATAATACATGCATATAATTATAAATAAAAATGTTTGGCTATGTCGTCACACACAATACACTCTACTCAAAATTAGTTAGGGATTTTGGGATATGGTTGCAAATATGGGTGCGCATGGATATGTAATAAAAGCTAAGTGTCAAAAAGTCCATGTAATAAAAGCTAAGTGTCAAAAAGTCAAGCCCAGCATTATTTTTGGGGACCTATATACCTATATTAATGGGATCCTGGCAGCAAAATCAAATATCACAATGTTTTAGACCAAATAACTTGATTTTGACAAAATTGTAGGGATTACTGTGGTGCTTTCACTCAATATAAACACAAGTGTTCGAACAAGTAGAACAGTGTGGTGATCACACCATGTTACTGTAATGAGCCTTTGTATGGTCTTAGATACTGGATATTATTATAGGTTGATATGTCATAAGTGTTGTTTTTTTCTCATATCATGTTAGTGATATCATCTATGTAGTGCCCAGCTCTAATCACATGATGTCAGCAGCCATTTTTCTGTTTGTCTGTTGGTCGATTGTTTTTGTCCTCCAGGCATCAACACTTACGGCTGGAGACAGGCAGGTGTGAACCATGTCCTCATATTTGAACTGAACCCCAGAAACAACCTGTCCCACCAACATCTGTTTGAGGTATTGGCACACACACACACACACACACACACACACACACACACACACACACACACACTCTCTCTCTCTCCTTAAAGATCACTGTCACAAGTTCACTTTCTAGCATCCAAGTCCAAATTCATTTTTGTTTGATATTTTAGTTACTGACTCAGAAGTGTTGTTATGATTATTATCCAGACCCTCAGGTGAAAAATGAACCATGAAATAAGTACACTTTGTTACCAGGAGCATTGCTATGACTGAGGTTGTGTTCATTGCCCTCATGGACATCAGAGCTGATGAATAATCTGTGTCTCTGTGTCTCTGTGTCTCTGTGTGTATGCAGATTGCAGGTCTGTTGGGGGTGTTGTGGTGCGTCAGCCTGCTGTCCTGTCTCTTCAGTGATAGCATCCTGGTGCCAATGCAAGCTAACCCTCTGGCTCTTTACGGCCTCTTCTTCCTCTTCCTCATCAACCCTTTAAAGACCTGCTACTACAAGTCACGCTTCTGGCTGCTCAAACTCTTGGTACCATCACTGAGTTTATACAGTCTGCATTATGATATGTTCCTTGTACTTCACAAATATTACTTTACCATTTCACAGATTCACCATTTAACATGTCAGGGAAAAGGGTGTTCTCTGTTGTGTCTAGGTTACAAGCAGCTGCATGATAACTCGTATTCCTTGTTTGTCCATGGAAGTCACTGACCATTGATGTGGTTCACATGCATCTTTTATGTTCTCCTGCGGGATAATAAAGGAATTCTGATTCAGTAGGTATAGGACATTAAATGTCGGGCTGCAGCTGACTGGCAGAAAATGTATTTTCAGTATGGATTAATTTGTCACTTGTTTTCCAGTCTTTCGATCTATAAAACTTCATAAAAGCTTTGAAAATGTCCATCACAATTTCTCAGAGCCCGAGGTTACTTCTTCACATTGTTTGTTTTGTCCGACCAACAGTCCAGAACTTAAAGATATTACATTTGCAGTCATATAAAACAGCAAGTAAAGCAGCACATTCTCACATTAGAGGAGTTTGAACCACTCAATAGACAATTAATCAGTGATCAAAATGAGTCTTTATGCGTCCACACTGGCTAGAGCCTTGACCGAAGGCATCATGTTTTCCATCTGTCTGTCTGTCCTTCTATCCATATGTCTGTAGGTCCGTATGCCAATTCCATTCTTGTGACCGTGATAGCCCAAGAACACTTGAGAGAATTTTGTCAAGTTTGGTTCAAATGTCCACTTGGATTCAAGGATTAACTGATTAGAATTTGGTAACCAAAGGTCAGAGGTCAAGGTCACTGTGACCTCTCAAAACACGTTTTGGCCATTACTCAAGAATTCATATGTACAAAAACATTAACATACAAATGTCTCATAGGATGAAAGGATGAGGTTATGATATTTTATATCCAGAAGGTCAAATGCACAGTGACATCATAATTGCACTTTGGTCTTAATTCTGCCACAGCTCAGGAACAGCATCTTAACTGGTGTGCGGAGGCATACAACTGCAAAGCTTTCTATAAATCATCAGAATAATATCATGTAAACACAGTATGTAGGGCTTTTCACACCACTTGTAACACTGCCCTCGAGAGTTGACCCTGACTTTACGATTCACACTGCACTAAGACTCGTTCATGGCTGGAAGAGGGTAGTGTGTTTACGTTGCAGCCGTGCGGACCACACAGGGTGCCGGTAAAAACATCGCAGCCAGCTGCAGTGAAAAAGAGGGGAGGATCGCAGCGTTACATGTTTACTTCAACATACAAGTTTTCAACACATCACTTTGTTCTGATGTCATGAGTTTTGTTTGTAGTTGGCACCTACATTAAATCTGACAGCTGTTATACACCTGGGATTTGGGATTTCTACATAATGTTGCTTTAATGGCATTTGGCAAACTGCTTTGAGGTGCATTACTGCCATCCGCTGAACTGGCAGGTTTAAAGTTCACAACATTACTTTCTCGAACAAACCATAGAAAAAGTCTCCCGCAGCACCACACAACCCTGAAGCTAATCCCCACAAGGGCTGATTGTCTGAATGTGGCCTAATGTTTGAACTGTCCATTGTTTCACTTGAGGGCTTTTCACACTCCATACTCTCATCCCAGGGCTGTCCTCAATACATCCCCTGTATGTTGTCACGGTGCGTTTGTTGAGAGCCTTTCAGGGAACTGAAAGTGTGTTTTGAAATCTTTGTTGGTTGGATTGTTAGATCGGAGCGCCAGATTAGTTCATCACAGCACCAAAGAACCATAACAGAATAACGAAACTAATAAAACTGGCTCAGTGTCACTTTCAAGTGAATGATTGAACAGAATCTAGTGATGTCACTCACCTGGACTGAGCATACAATTGATAGAAACTGCTTCAAACACTGACACTGTCCTCTCTGTCCCCTTCTGTCCCAGTTTCGAGTGGTGACGGCTCCGTTTCATCGTGTTGGCTTTGCAGACTTCTGGCTAGCTGACCAGTTGAACTCTCTGGGGGTGGTTCTGATGGATCTGGAGTACATGATCTGTTTCTATAGTTTTGAACTGGACTGGAAAAAACATGATGGACTCATCAGCAGCTCAGGTGAGATTAAAAACAGTTGAATTCAACTTCAGGCGTCCTCCACACAGATTCATTGATGACAGACTCGCACACGATCATGAGCACTCTGTGTGTATGTCATTCTCCGCAGGTAAAGATGTGTGTAACTCCTACTCCTATGGTGTGCGCGCGGTGATCCAGTGTCTTCCTGCTTGGTTCCGATTTGTCCAGTGTCTGCGACGTTACCGTGACACCAAACGGGCCTTCCCTCACCTGGTTAATGCTGGGAAATACTCCACTTCCTTCTTTGTTGTCACCTTTGCTGCCCTATACAGCACCCATAAAGGTACATACTGCTTTATTGAAAGGGCCATTAGATAGTTGAGGACTTTGTTTGAACCACAGCTTTTTTAGAGACTGTTTCTTCATAATTAAGTAAGATGTTTTCATTTCCTGCCTTCTTCCCTGATTTATGTCATACTCCCTGAAAAAAAACAGTCAAATGATGAGAACACAAGTTTCACAGTCACAACTTGAAAAAGCATTTTCTTCAGAAAATTAATTTATTCCAGTCATTTCACCATTATTTGGTGTTAAAATATCAGTTCAAGTCATCACTTCCTGCAAAGATACTTCATATTAAAAGCCTGCTGCAAGCTGAAGGAACACAGCTCCTCTCACACAGCTTGAAGTCCATCAAGCTAGAGCACAGATCACGTTACAACATGACTCTGTTGTGCAGGGGTTTACTTATGCTGGTCATTATTTGCAGCTTTTCCAATATTTCAGTGAGTGATGATACCCTACAGCTTTTACTCATACTTGATCTCAGGTTCTGTGCCTGTTATTTAATTCCCCCGCTTCTTGTTCCTTAACATGTTCACCGTCACGCCACACAGTCTACAATCAACAATTTCATAAGAATCTGCTAAAAAATATGTTTTTAATCTTCAGATGAGAAAGAAAATGACTTGTATTATTTCCCCAAAGAGACAGAGGAGCTCTGGTGCTTCTGTTGGTTATTGTTTTATAGCAGATATTCCTTTATTATTCCGTTATTCCTTTTTAAGAAACTGCATTTAAACGAGCCATCAGGACTTCAGTAAGGTTGTGATGTCACAACTATACAGTCACCACACCCTGTTGTAAAAACGCTAGCAGAGCTGATAACTTCAAGCTGGTGGACAGTGCCTGTTTAGTGCCTGTGAGAGCTGACCAAACAAAGCAGACCAGATTTTTAGGGAGGCGCCCCTTAAAGAGACAGGAACTCATACAGAGCAATCAGACGGGGTGAATAGAGGTGCTGCAGCAAAGGGCAGTATAAGAAAAAAAATAGTTTATGAAGAATAAGTCATAAATATATTTAGTAGACACTCTAAAAAAATGGATACAGGTGTCAGGGCTATTTGAAAAACAAATTGGTAGTCTGATGCTATCCTAGCTGTCTAAGCTCACACTCGTGTCTCTCTCCTCCTCAGCTGAAGCCCACGCTGACACCCAGATCTTCTTTTACTTGTATATCAGCTGCTTAGTGGTCAGCTCATGTTACACACTGGTCTGGGATTTGAAAATGGACTGGGGCCTGTTCGACCGCAATGCAGGGGAGAATACCTTTCTGAGAGAGGAGATAGTCTACCCACATAAGGTATTTGTGCACGCAGGGATTAAGCTCCATGTGTTAGATGCGAGTGGCCCTTTCAGTCCCTGAGAATATAAGCTATAATGTGATGTTGTGTTTCTTCCTGTTCTGTCTTTCCATCCAGGCCTATTACTACAGTGCCATAGTGGAGGATGTGCTGTTGCGTTTTTCATGGACGTTAACTGTCACCCTCAGCACAGTCTCGGGGCTTCACGGCATCTCTGACATACTGGCCACTATACTGGCCCCAATGGAGGTCTTTAGGTATATACACCTTCTTTCCTCCCCTGATTCACTTTTTTATTTATCTCCAAGCTTTCTACTCTACTCCTCCTCTTTTGTAAAGGTTGTGCAGTATTAATAATCAGCTATAAATCTAGTGTGGACAATTTTGTGGTGTCGGACCTCGAACAAACCACTGTCCGCTGCAAAGTTTGTTCAAAGGCTGTTGCAACTAAAGGCAGCGGACCGACACATTTATTTCAGCATCTCAAACAGACGCATGTATCAGAGTGGGACACTTGTTGTTCACTACGAGATGTACGAGACTGCGGCAGGGCTCCAGACTGCGACCAAAATTTGAGAAATTTTACATTTAGTTGCGCATGTGCGTCCAGTGAATTTGCCTGTGTTTTTTTGTTATTTTTTTACACTGGTACGTGGAAGGGGCAAAACAAAGAATCTGGGATCTGGAATCACAGGTGGCAGGCCAATGTGTGTGAGAGGGGCAGGGAATGGGGAATGGCACTGTAAGTGGCTAATGAGTGGAGGGGGGAGTTGTTCCGAGCACGGAAGGAGAAGGTTTCATTTTCAGCAAACAATGGCAAAACGAACTCTTGACACTTACCCCATGATTCCACCAGATACGTGTCCACTGCATGGGAGAGCTGATAAGTTTCACTCTAGTCTATGGCTGTGTCCGAAATCACTTACTACTCCCTATATAGTGCACTACATAGTGACTACGCCATTTTGTAGTGCTGTCCGAATGTCTAGTGAGAAATATTATACCCTATATAGTGCCCTCAAAGTATCCCACAATGCATTGCGAAAAGTAGTGTACAACCGATGGTCACTAACCAAGCAATATTTACCATCACGCATTGCGCTGCGGACGAACGCATGGAGGTTTCGATTCACGTTTCAACTGCGCGACAGTAGTGACGTCATTAACGGCGCCGGAGTAGTGTCGAAAGTGCATTTTTCTTTCTGCTGATGAGCTCCCTATATAGTCCACTATGTTGGACTCCCGATGTAGTGACTAGGGCAGGGGTACTCAATTGGCGGACTCCGGTCCGGATCCGTACCCAAACGCAATGAAATTCGGACCGAGACAAAAATCAATATTCCATGTTCCTCCACAGTAAAGTTAGTTTTAAGTTGGATATTTGACAGATATTTGCTCTTCTTCGAATATCCAACTTAAAACTAACTTCACCACGGTCACACAGGTCATCACTAGCTACAACAACGCGGTCAGATTTGCGAATGGTACCTGTTTTTTTAGTAAAGCAAAAATCATGGCGTGCTCCAAACTTGACAAAAAGCGAAAGGTGGATTGCGAAAATTGTGAATTTAAGACGGAGTGGACCGACAAATGTGCATTTGTGCTGCCTTCGGGGAACACAAAACCAATGTGTTTAATCTGTAATGAGACAGTTGCCCTTGTCAAAAGTGAAAATGTAAAACGTCATTATGAAACAAAGCATGGCCACTTCGAGCAGAATTACCCACAAAACTCAGAGGTAAGGACCAGAAAAATAAGCCAAA
>OMLP01032938.1:0-16836 GCA_900302685.1 Spondyliosoma cantharus | reverse complement strand
AAAAGTTAAGATTGACCCAAGTCCAACAATGATTATTTTTGGGATTTCCAAAGAAACAAAGGGCCTACAACGTGCTCAAAAAAGCTTTATATCGTATGCACTAATTATTGCAAAGAAACTTATCCTGCAGCTGTGGAAAGGTAAAGACACTCCTGTATTAAAAATGTGGCTCACAGAACTTACAAATACACTTCACCTTGAAAAAATAAGATATGCCATTACTGGCAATATGAACGATTTTGAGCAAATCTGGCAACCGCTACTCTCCTATCTTGGGGATATTTAATTTAGCAGTCAGGGGTCAAGGAAGGGAGGGGTGGGGAGGGTTTGGGATTTCTGTGTTGGCATTCTGTTTTTAAAGGCAACAAGATCACTTTGTAGTACAACTGATTGACATTTGGTTTTTTTTATCCACTTGTGCACTTTCTTGTTGTTTATTCTTAATTTCACTTTGTTTTTTCATTTATTTTGTTTGTTTTATCTTACATTATTCCTTTCTTTTAACTTATTCTGTTTGTTTTTGGTTATTTTTGTTGGCTTCTATGGAGCTCTGTAAAACAAAAATGAGGCATAAGTCTTGTCTGGCTTGTACACTTTTCTTTTTTGCTCTTTGCTTCTAATAAAAATATTTGAAACAAAAGACAGTGGTATGAAGAGCCATGGATTGTGAAAGATTTGAGCATTGCCAGTCAGGGAGCATCTAAGAAAAAGCTGCTACTGGTTGCATAATAGTAAAGCTCTTCTGGTCTGACCCATGTAGCAACCCATTCTCTATTCCACTCTATTGCACTATCCTCACCGGTTGACTTCCTGTATGGTGAACACTGCGGAGTCTGAATTCTGTGCCGAGCTCCTGGCACCATGTCATTTGCATCCTCTTACTTATTTATTTTCATTTGCACTAAATTGTCCCCTGTTTCTGTTGTGCTGTTGTTGTTATGTGCGGTGTCCTTGAATGCTGTGAAAGGCGCCATCAAATAAAATGCATTATTATTTTTAATATTAAAGTCAGTCTCAACCTCTGCTGCTTTGATTTTGACTTAAATCTGTATTTTGTGAGACATTGTGCCACACTGCTTTTCAAAACTGCCTATATTACCCACAATGTAACTAAGCCATCGCTGGAGGAAATTCATCATGTTACATGTAGCTTCCTCTGAAGACACAAAAGGCTTTGTACTACTTTTTTCACATATGCAGTGAATTACCCTTGAATAACTACAAATATAATATGTAATCTGATAAATTGTCTATGATGTCACTGCATGTCTGTTATGTCACTGGATGTCACTGGAGGCAGCGGCATTGTAGCAGAACAGTCTCCACCACCAGCAGTTCTAACAGAGCCTCATGGATCTCCTGTGTGCACCTTTGTGTTAGCATACTGGAGAATATTGTATTTACTATAACAAAGATATTTTCTCAAAACATGATCGATGCCTCCATGCAACTGTCATAGAAATAGTCATTTATATAAACTGGTGCCCTTGTTATGTATTACTGTACTATTATTGAATGTAGTCATTTGAAAGCATTCAATGTGAACTTCTCTGAATTCAGTCATTCCTGGCTGAATAAGTAACCTTTATACCAGCTGAGATAATATAAAACACACAATCTCACTTTTTCACAAAAAAAAAAAAAAATCAGATATTTAATCTCTGTTAAAAACAACTTTTTGATGGCTCTGCATTCTGTGACTGTGATTTTATTGTATCAACACAAGTACTTTCACTTGGTTTATTTCATCTCTTCTTGCTTTTATGTCTTTTACAAAACACTTCAGTTTGAAATGCTAGTAACTAAGAATGATCATATTTTTAGCAAGGCCACCCAGTTGAATAACTTAAATATACAGGAAGTTGGAACCTGTCTCTTTAGAACAGATTTCCACTGTGGATCAGATCTAGAGTGAGTAAAGGTCAAATGAAAACATCATGTGCCATCAGTGGATGTGCACTACCTCGCTTTTTAGAGGGCCATCATTGTTGGAGGGGATTCCCTTCCCTAAATTCATGGCCCATCAAAGAAAAAGGAAGAGAGGAGAAAGCTCTGTGTTATCACTCCCTGGCTGCAGACTCCTCCTCTCCCGCTGTGCCAGTATGGGGGTCATCTGGGGGTGAGGAGTGACATCCTCTCAAATTGCATCATTTTGCTGAGCATGCTCACAGGCTATGTGATATTTCACAGGTCAGTGCGTATAATAAGGGCTTGGCTCTCTCAGAGAGACCCACCTGATGTCTGTGACCTTTTGCAATTGGACTCGGTATTTCCCTCAAAACCTTGCCAGATTGGGCTCGCCAGAACTTTTCAAGAGCACTTCAATGAAAACACTCTAGAGAGGATAAGTTTGATACAGCTACTGTAGCCTCTCCAAAAAGGGAATCAAATAGTGAATGGTGTGGGTGGATAAGAACCACCTGTTCTGCATGTGGCAACTGTGGCAAATATATATGACTAAGCGAATAGCTGGTGCACATAGCAAAGGATTTAGCCGCTGAAGAGCCAGACATTGTCCTCAGAAAGCAGAGCAAAAAGGAAAGTCAGTATTTACATTTGTACATACAGTATATATCAGGGCTCAAGATAATGGTGTCCTAAAGGGGAATACAAATTGAGATGAACAGGTATCAGTATGACATCCTTCTAGTTCAACCCAAAAAACGAATAAATAAAAAGTCCCTGAACAGGCATGTAAATGTATTTTTGTGAAAAGAACAAAAAAAAACACTGTAATAATAATAATAATAATAAACTGTGAGTCATCAATCATCAGTCAACTTAACAGCTGCGTCAGTGCTATGTACATTCACTGGCAGGCTACTCAGCGCAAGACCTACAAAAAAATGTAAGG
Organism: Spondyliosoma cantharus; assembly: GCA_900302685.1. Lineage (NCBI taxonomy): Eukaryota > Metazoa > Chordata > Actinopteri > Spariformes > Sparidae > Spondyliosoma > Spondyliosoma cantharus. The sequence goes on along the minus strand of OMLP01032938.1, from coordinate 13,982 downwards.
CATTAAAAACCAAAAAGACGCAGTTAACTATTTACAGCAGATTACAGCTATTTTTTTTTTTTCCACAATGCAACTGGGCTTACACTGTGTACATACAATCTGACCTGCAACATGCAGGATTCAGTGCTTCCTGCATTGGCACTTAACAACGAAATACATAAGTCGGGCTCTGAGGAATCCTTCACTGTGAACTGAACAGGCTGAACATTGAAACAACAACAACAAGCAAAACGAACTTGTTTGATATCCCAAGTTGTTCCATCATTCTCACAAAACCCATGGTCTTAATCAGGGCTTTTAATGTTAGAATACAATACATACAAGTGTCCATCCAGTGAGTCAAACACAGTTTTTGTCAGACGGAACTAGCTGGTCTAGAAAGCCCACTTCATGAGCAGCTTTTGACCTGGAGTCAACAAAAAGCCAACACATTTGCATGCATGACTTTACATATGTTACAATGTATGGTAACCCCCCCCCCAAAAAAAAAATAAAAAATGACAGCAGTGAATTACAGGCATCCAGATTCAACATAAACTATGCATTCTGCTTTAAACAAACTCCATGTGAATTACAGCAGCCTTTTGTTTCTGCCTTTGTGCATTAACGCGCCGTTAACACATAAATCACACTCGCTGTTATTAAGACATCATTTATTCTGACCCCTTCTCGCAATATTTAAATTCTTACCTTTTTAATTACACTCTCTTGGGCTTTTCCCTCATATGCTGAAGCACATAGTCATTTGCTTGCTGTCATAACAGCAAATGGTGGATTTCATCACAAGGCTTTAGCCTGGAGGCAATGTGGGAATTCATTCCATGGTGATTCAAGGGCATCTCTCTTTGAGGCAGCTCTGGTTTGTTTCCTGTTAATGGTAATCAAATCAAAGTCTCATCAGCCATCCGGATGTTGTGGTGATTAACACTATTTTTTTCCCCTGCACATTTAAGAATGTTAAACTGATATTTCTTAGCGTTTAAAAGTTATTAGATTTGTAAACTGGCCATATCATGCTGACTTCTCTTTCGCTCCTGAACTAATGAATCTGTCTAATGGATTCGCAGGCATACAGACAAGTAAATGAATACAGCTCAAATGTTTGCCGACAGCAGCGAGGAGCCTTAGCGCTCTGACTCTGCTGCTTATCTGAAATGACACAAATATTTCCACAGAGGACAACGTTCTGACATCCGTCACATGGCGCTGGACTGTGGTGGCTGGTGATATTTCTGGTGGCGTGGGTGCTATAGCTAGGTACATGTTTTGTTTCTGCCCATACCACCTGCCCAATGCTTGCACAACAGTCACTTATATATTCAGCGTCGAGGCCACGGACACGGATCTGTTTGAGATTGTGGACAAGTTGCTGCCAACGCGGAGAGAGGCTGCCAGGACTGCTGAATGTGTGAACAGCACAAGGGTGTGCGCAAAACAGAAAGAAAGTTTAGAGAAGGTTGGTGGAAAGTTTATTATTCATCTTCCCTCCTTCTACTTATTTTACCTGGGAAAAAAACTTCACTTTCACATGTCTGTGTTATAAGTTCCACATGATTGGCTCTGGAGCTGCTTATCAGAGAGAAGAAAAGGTACCAGATAAAGGCAGTGCAGAGTCATGAAGGATAGCTCCCACTCACCTTCCAGGAGAGCACTTTTTTTTTCCCCCCTTCTCTTTGGAAATGGAGACAAAACCTGTATTTACCCTGCGCTGCCGCGACAGGATGCACGTTGGCAAATGAGCACACGATCAAACAAAAGACTCTCAGAGCGTGCTCAGACTTCTTACACTCCTGCCTAGCTTTTATCACTCCTGCTTTACTAAGTCTCTAACAGAGAAACAGCTGGTGTTCTGCTAAATACTTGCATTTGTGAGTTGTTCATCCCCGGCAAGCGATTTCTGTGCACACAGAAAAGCAGGGAATGATTTAAAATTTGATTTTGCATACACAGCGTATGATGAGCATAAATCCAAAGGAATTATGGCAGATATAAATCAAATGTTTGTTTGCAAGCCTCATCCATTAGGACACGGTTTAATGAAAAGGATTCAGAGAGGTTCCTGCAGTTGATGAAGTGCATATTACACAGGGAAATATTTCTCTTGACTGTTTGCCTCAGCACTTATATCAATTTTTAATGGCAAGATATGTTCCTCTGTTTTTAGCTTCACAGTAAGTTTTCCAGACAGATCATTAAGCTATCTCCGAATGCCATGAGACAGATACGTTCCAGAAAATAATGTGTGAGGGGGCACCTAACCCTGTGCTCTACACCTCTAACAATCTCCCTGTAGGTATATACTGCAAGGTGGGGCAGAGGATTAGCTTCAAGTGCAAAGCGCATTTATATATGCGTGAGTATAAAGTCAAAAAATGTAGTAGAAGATTATCAGTTGTAAAAAAAGAGAAAATTGCAGCGCAGTGCAGCTAGTGCAGCAGTCCACTGCCCATACTGGGAGCCAGTCATGGTAGTCCCTCAGTGAGTCCTGCCGGATAAACCATAATGGTCTACCGAGTCATAATCAGCGCAACAGAAATGGTCAAGAAAATACCCATTCTTGTTCATTTCAATCACGTCGAGTGGAACCACCGACCTCCCAACTGGGAGGCAACGCTCTGCCTCCTGAGTCACAATTCATCATTGAAATAGTAGCATTAGTTATGTGTTAAGTTTTATTCTTTACTCCTTCACTCTTGATTGATGATCTTTTTCCAGCGTATATCCGTTTCAGAGCTCCACTGGTTGCCATGCAGCTCAATTGTTATTTGGTTGGTTTGTCAGAAGGATAACACAAAAAATTTAGTGGACAGATTTCCATAAAAATAGAGGATGGGTATCAGCCCAGAATAGACCCAGTTAACTTTTGGTGTTGATCCGAGAAAAGGGACGAATCCAGGTATTTTTTTTTTACATTTTCATCAATTTCAGGGGAATAATGCATGGATCTGTGGCTGGTATCTATGAGTGAGTATCATTTGATGCAGCTTTTAGATCTGGTGAGCTTAAATTCTAGTTAAGCAGTCGTGACTGATTAAACTTTAGTGTGATACACGGTTATCATGCTTGATATATGATCAGGCTTGATTGAATTAAATGGGACTGTTGAGCCTTGACAGATGTATGCACTCTACTGAGTGCCATTCGAGCTAGATGCAGAGAAGAATAAACATGTTTTTTTATGCACCTTTCATAGGCGTCATCGCCAGAGAGCTCTCCTACTTCTCCATCCTTTTTTTGCAGCCTGAACTTCCACTTCTTCCTGACCCCGACGTGTTGGTTATTATCGCTAACAACACTCCAGGGATGTTGAGGAACAGACTCGAACCCACCGGCCACTATAGTGTGATGTCACTCTACAGCAATACACTTTGTAATAATCTACCCATCGAACTGCTGTCTTCCAGGCCTTCCATGGCATGAATAATAAATGGAAGTCATTTCTGGCTGTTCTTTCCCTGCCAGCTATGGGGGCTTTTTTTTTTTCCCTCTAAAGCATTCAGTCTGACCAAGATTTAAATCATATACCATACAGCAGCACCATTGGTTGACTGCAAGAGACACTGGTTGCTGGTTTACCAGAGTGGACAGCAGAGGATAACAGGGTTTGGATGAGGTGAAAGTCATGAGACGATATGGGTCAGCTCAGTGGAAAAGCAAGGTGGATGCCAAAAAACACATTTATCTTAGGTAACCTAAAAAATCCTTCTAGACCTCATAAAAAAGTCATCACGTCGGGGAAGATTTTTTTTTTAAAACTTTTATGCTTTATTTAAAGATTAATTCTGGAAAAAAGCATTCTAGAGCGAGGCGAGCAGGGAAGGGGTTGAAGCAAAGATACTTGCCTACCCGCTGTCAAGGTTGAATGGAGAACAAGGCTGTGAGGGTGGGATACACGACAAATGTTGTCACTGAGAGCGATCTTTGAATGTCAGCACTTCTGTCCTACTCGGATGTTGCTTTAAGGTATTTCCTCAACGCTACATTTGTCAGGCGTGGTGCTGTGACGCGGTCAGGGTTATATTTGGTAAGGCCTGGCAGGATTCTGTGAGGATTTTTTTTTTTTTTCTATTACAATTTTTATAACAACACCTTCCTCTTTCGCTGTTTATATGCATCACACATCAGCACTTGCTTGTTTTGTGAAATCTTTAGTTTAACAGCGCAGGCTTGTCTCTTTAGCAGTAGCAGCAGCATGGATTCCAGCGTGGCAGACACATTTCCTGTTTCTGTTTGTTTCACACATGGGTTGGTTTTATGTTCCTTTCGCTGTCTCCCACGAACACAGACACATCCATTAATGTGCAAACGCGCACACGTAGTCTGAAAAGTACATTAACACATTCTACTGAAAGACGGACTTTGGTGTACCGTGCTCAGTCGTTCGAGGTCCCAGTACTTATTTTATTCTCCGACGCCTTTTGCTCTCCGGTGTGCTTCACTGACAGCTCTAAAACACCTACAAGTACAACATCTTCCAATCTTAATGTGTCAGTTCTCCGAAGTCATTTTCAATTATGCTTCAGTGGATTCAGCATTAGAGGAGAGAATGTGCAGCAGTTGCCTCAGGTGAAGGATTTAAGCATGTGCGTGTGTGCCACCTTTGAGCAGGAGTTGTGTGTGCATGCTTAAATTTTTACAAGAGTGCGGCTCAGGGTGAGTCTATATTCCACTGATAAACTCCTTGACAGCTTGTACATTATGACTCTCCTTGCTGAGATATGCTTTGCTGATGGTAGCAGTGATTATTAAAAGCTGCTGGATCCTTGCTGCCTCTGCTCAAAACACGCTGCAACACAATCTTCGCGCTTTATTTCCTCTCTTAGACCTCATGTAATATCATCCTTTTTAGTTTTTCAGCGAGCAGAAAATATCAGAATGGGTTTTCATTCTCTGAAAAAAAAAAAATTGTATATATTGTCTGTTGACTCAAAACAATTCCTTTCGCTGATGGAAGCCGGTGGAAATGTATGTGTATTTGCAGTGAATGATGCATTACGTGCTGGGTTTACCAAATTAAACTGGGCTATCAGGCGCTCTGTGTATACATTTCAGTGTTTATAATGAATCATTTTTAAATGTCGCGTTTACAGTGTCGACATTCGTGTCACGTATTTAAATAATACAACTATTGTGTTCTTGTCTTTCTTTGAAAGTTGATACCAGCCAGAGGTGTAAGGCACTGTCATTGTCCTCAAAACACCTGCCCCATGAATTTTCCAAAGCATCCTCATACCTAAACAACTGAATAGGTCAATTGCCAGTTGCTCCAAAAATATATTACATATATTACCGTTCCGATACTAATCTGACAGATCGGACCTACAAGGACCTTCATTGTGCACTCACAGTTTGGTTAGGTGTAGGCACTAAATCTCCATTGTGATTTGGGTTAAAATGTTAGTCATGTCAGTTAGAATGCGCCTATGTTACGTAACTACAGTTGCATTATGAATGTCACGTAACTTTAAGACATTTCTTAGTTAAAATAATTCACCCTTGACATTTGCTTTCCCACTGGGCATGAGCAGTTGTCTCCTGGGTGAAAGTCCTGGTTGGAAAGTGATGGTTTGACCCGACCAACCATTCTGACCTCTTCTCAATGTGGACTTTCTCACTCTTTATATTACTTTGCCAGACATTCCCCTTTAGGCCTACTGCTATAATAATCACTAATAATTACTAGCTAGAGGCTGCTAAATATGGGTCATAATAAGCTGCTTTCACAGTCAACGTATGTGGACTTTCTTTTCACAATAGATGCAGGGAAACATTTTCTGGCTCAGGGATGTTAAATGTGTTTTAAATCTAGTGATGTTGCTAATGTGACTGTGTATGCAGATTGGACATCTTATTCTCTACCCAATCCATTTCATATTATGCTGTCTTTCTCCACCCGTAATAAAAACTTGTTGCAAACAAATGGCTCAAAATCATGTGTACTGTCACACCTCCTCTTTCTGTGAAATGTTTTAAAATGAGCAAAAACCCAGTAATGACCAGCTTCTATATTTTTCTCTGCCTGCCTGAGCTAAATACCTGAGCGCCACCCGCACAAGCCTGTGACATATCTGAGCAGTCTTTTAGTGTTTCTGATTCTGGCAACTGGCAATTAGTAGTGTCCAAAAAGGTCTCTGGATGCAAGCAAAGGACACTGATGCGACTGGGCTGAAAGCAGTCCATAGAACCGATATTTACTGATTTTGATTTTGTTTTTCTACAAACAATGAATGCATCAAAAAAAACATGGCAAAGGCCATATTCACACGTGGGCCATTTCCCCCTGACATCATGAATCTCAAATATCGTACTGCTGTGTTCCAAATTTTGCGTCATATAAACATAGGGAATCTGACAAATTGTTGTCAATTCACAGCTTCCTGATCGAGCAACAACAAAGAGGACCATCTGTAGTGGAAATCGGCTAAGATTAAAGATAAAACAACATATCAGATAAATCATTGGCTTCGTTGATAGTTGTACTCGATACGATCGAAAAGGTGTATTCATTCTAAAATATCAACGCAACTGAAATGAAACGTAGTGGATGTCATCAAACAATATTAACTGGAAGATGGTTGAATGCTAACGTTAGCTAATATGTTTTCAATAACATTGTTTTACCTTGATTTATGGCCTTGGCTTCCTTGATGGGATCTTCTCAGTTTCTGATCAATCAGTAAGAGGAAAGATGAAAACAACTGGTCAGAATCCCTACCTTTTATTTGACTTGAACATCTGGAACACATAATGATAACATTATCCCAGCATTTGAGCAGCCCTCCCCGAACATATCATCAAGTGAAAATTTTCCATAGGGGCTTTCAATGCCTCGCTCCAGACAATTAATTGTTCCTTATGTTCAGTGGATGTCACTGCATTGCAAATATTGGGAGTGTATCATATGTAATTGTCTGGTACATTAACACATTTTAACTGTACATTCATGCCTGCCTTTGTTTTTTGTTGTTTTGTTTTTTTTTGCCCCGTTCACTTTCAAATTACTGGGCATGGAAGATGCTTTTAAAGGGATCAAGTTTACTCTACTTTCTGTAATAGTTAACTATGACAACAGTGTTTCTGCTTGAATGTTGTCTTGCGTGCTGGTTTAGTGCTTTGGATTAAAGCACAATAATCCATTGGTTGATGAAGCAATACTATGGCCACAAGTAACAGACTAATTGCCCCGGGCAACTCATCCATCCATTCAATTTATTTGCCCGCTTACTCCTGTTCAGCCTGACAGAAAGGCTGAAACATTTATTTTTATGCCTCAGATGAAATGGCAGGGTAAACCCTGATCAGGTCACCAGTCACTGTAGGGCCATCACACAGACAAACACGTTACAATCTACACTGGAGGGCAATTCTGACCCAGTAAGCATTGATCCTCAGTTCCTTGAGATGTCTAGACTACTATAGGTTGAAATTGGTATTTTAACGCATCTCGGTCAATTTAAACCATATTTCAGTGTGAAACAGGTTGTAACTACAAGCTGAAATATAGAAGTGTGGCACGATAGCTTCTAGGTGTCAGGCCATCATGAGTCAGAGGAAAAGCTTTAATGCTCCTGGGCAGAGATTGTAGAAGTCTGCAGACAGCCCAGTATTCTGACTACTGTAGAGATGGGGTAAATGGACATTTCCAAGTCTCTGATCAAATCTTTGTAGATATTTTGGTTATGGATGGAAAATGAAGACATTTCTTTGTTTTAAAAAGCACTGTTTTTATTTCAGTCAGCATTACACCTAAACCACAGAGATTCCACTGTGCTAAAAGGTTGTATGTCTTTCACCACACATATCATTATTACTGCTGTTTGGCTTACATTAATCTCTGTCCTTAGACCGTTCTGCTGCGAGGGAACACAAGGTTTGCTCATATACTTGGGGGCAGTGCTATAGATGCAGAGGTAAAACCATCCCAGTGGAAATAACATGAATGCTTTATCAATCAGCAAATATTATCTAAAGAAATTACAGATTGTTCCTAATACACAATGTACTTAACAATATATGAACACAACATTGTTGCTGCATTGTTACAGGTTTTAGTGTATGGCTGGATTTCTCATGTGTTCAATATGCTACAAGTTTTTGTACTTTTCAGTCAGAGAAAGTTGATTAATACTTACGCAAATGCATTTGTTTGGTTGACTGCAAGTGCACCCAAACTTCCAAACATTAAAGGTACAGCAAGATTTGCCTTTTATTATAGCCAACCACATCACTTTCCTAATCTGAATTTAGCATTTTAGTTGCCTTACCCGTACCATTGCATTAACCATAGTTGTTTTGCTTACTATTGCAGAACATACAGTCACCATTTAGCCTTCAATTAACCAAATGAGTGTCTGCTGAAGAGTTCAAATTGAACTGAGTTGCATGTCTTTGGGGTTTGAGGACATCAGAGTAGCAAAAGAAAACACATTCTGACATGAAAAGGACATCCAAACTCAACACTGAAGGACCACATTTGAAACACAAGATCCATCATGTTCTGTGAATACCTGCACAAAAGGGAGGACATGGGGCCAGAACAGTGACAGTGAACAACAGACAATACATAAAAGATAGATTTGAATAAGTTGTACTCGCACTGAAAATAAATTTGTCCCTGAAAAAAGTTATGATGGTGTTATTATGACGTGTTTTTCAATGACAATGTTCTGATTTTTCCTTCTCACCTGTATTTTTTCACTGACAGGATTTCTGCTTTTTCATTGTCACTGGTTTTCACTCTCAACTTTCTGTCACTATTATGGCGTGGAGAGGAGGAGTTTGATGGGAGGGGCAAGGAGAGTGTGATTTGCATATCTACATACTAATGAAGAAACATTACTCACGTAGACTGGAGCTTCACTGTGACCCTAGCATACAGCAATTGCTAAGTGATGTTTTCCTGAAACTCCCAAACAGCAACAAGTATGTTAAGTCCGGTTCCCTCTGCTAATGTTTTAGCACATAAAGCTGAGCTGGATTAAAATTAACTTTTAATTTGTGTTATTCTGGTCTGCCAGAGCTCTGGTTGATGAACGTCTGACATTAGCTAATGTCAGCTATCTATGACCACCAGACCAGAATAACACAAGTTAAAAATTAACTTTAATCTAGCTCGGTTCTATTTGAAAGAACACAGCAGAGAGAAACAAACCTTGCATAACTGCAGTTTGGAAATTTAAGGTGAACTTGTGGGAGCTGTGTGCTAGGTATGCGCTCATGTCAGAACTGTGTTGGCTCCAGAACTGCAAAACTAAGCAAGAGGCATTTCCTCATTAGTATGCACACATGAGAATCACACTTGCCTTGCCTCTCGCATCAGACTCCTCCTCTCCACGCCATGATAGTGACAGAAAGTTGACAGTGAAAACCAGTGACACTGGAAAAATACTGACATCGTAAAGATCCCGTCACTAAAAAAAGACAGACAATCAGACATGAATGAAAAATCTTAACACCGTCATTGAATAATGAATCAAAATGAAATACAATTATTTTTAATGTCCGGGTTTTATTTTTCAATGTATATTTTTCAGTGCCAAATATATGTTTCAGTGCCAATACAACCTATTCAAATACAAATGTTTCAATGCCAGTGTGTACTTTGTTAGTTCAGGTTTTGTTTCCAATGACAAATTGTATCCCTGTAACCCTTTATTTTATATCTGATACCATTACTCATGGCCAGAACCCCAAAGGAGGACCCTAACGCAGACAAACACATACAAGGTAGGTAGGATTAAAGGACATTTAGATAAGGCAGGCTGTAAACAGGCTTCCAAGCTGGCAACAGATGGCAGTCTGAACAGTCAAACCAATCCAGAGGTTGGCGAATATGTCAAGAACATTTTTACATTTAGCAGACGCTTTTGTCCAAAGCGACTTACAGTCATTCATTCATCGACCAGATCATCATGAGCAATTTGGGGTTCAGCATCTTGCCCAAGGACATTTTGACATTTTGACAGGGGGAACTGAACCAGTGACCTTCCAATAACAAGACACTGGCTCTACCCCTGAGCCACAGCCGGCCCAGCAAGCACGAGGAGAAACCAGGAGCAGATCAGTTACAGATTCGGGTTTATATGGCCTGAAAGGAACGACATATGCATCATTTTGCCCTTTCACAGCTACTTTGTTTAGTCTGCACTTTAAAACTTGATCTAAACCAATATTCCTGTTACCGCTCCCCATGGTTTGGAACAAACAGCCAAACCTTGATCTGACCAAAGGCGATAGTCTCAGTGGGATCAAACTGGACTATTGTCTAGTTTGATTTCTAGTCTAAAAACATTTTTCTGTTTTGGACTTTTCTGATCAATTACAGGACTTACGGAAAAATGAAAAAAAAACATATAAAAACAAAACAAAATGAGTCCTCGCCTTGTGTACTTGCACAATTACCATGTGAAACCAAAAACCAACGGGACCACATGCATACCATGAAAAGCAAATACTTGGTTCAGATGTTGAATCAGACAAGAAAAGGCCCATTGACAATCTGAGAAGGACAAGGTGAGTTGGTGGGCGGGGAGGGTCGGGTGACTCGTAAGAGGGGTTACTGCAGGTCAGGAGCAAGTGGCTAGAGACAGACAGAGCCAGTGAGACGAATGAGACAGATGGAAAGATCAGAGGGCATCTGTTGGACAAGTGGAGAATAGCAATGAACACGTGCAGAAAGGTGCACAGAGGTAGAATCTTGTGTTCCTTTTACTCTGTGCTACTTGCACATTAATACACATCGATAAATGGATGCAAAGCAAGGTACTATAGAGTGAGAGAGCTCAGCTAGTGCTTTGCTGGATAACGGAAGGTTAATAGCATTTTCAGCTGGGCCAAATCTTGCCTCTCATACTTTGTTATCAAACTCTCAGGCGTTTTATTTCAGACAGCTCTGTTTAGTCCTTTTCCTGGTCACCCAAAGTTCCCTGGATTCTATCCAGCGACGAGGCTTGTGTCGAGGACCTGTGGCTCGAGCAGAATTGGCTTTGTCATCCCCCTAGAGTGTGTTCCTGTAACAAAAGACTGCAACAATTCAGACAATTGCAGTGGAAATGTCTGTAACGCATTCAGGCGTCTCTACTTCTGACCCCTCAGCACTGCATAGAACGCTCCGGTTCACCAGTGCAGAGAATGTTTTTCAAGCACATCAGTCAGCGAGTGTTCAGAGTCTTCAGGCTTGATTTTGCTGCAGGGTGCACTGGTAAGAAACCTTTCTTCTCTCCGTCCCTCTCGCTCTCTGAGCCTCCCGTGTATCTGCATGACTCTGTTTCTGAGGACAGACAAATTGAGTTGTTGCTGCTTTTGCTTGAACCCCCGACAACCACCTGATGATGCCTTCATTTTCAGACCGCTGATGAATATTGATTTGGTGTTTTCCGTTCTCAGTGCGTCTCTTTGCTGTTTTGTATGCGCTAGCATGCATTTTCAGCTGTTTTGATTCAGCTGCAAGCGAGCCAGAGTCACTGCCTTACAGTGAGAAGAGTCGGATCAGTAACCTTTTGTTTTCCTTGGAACAATATTGCAGCAGACTTCTTTCTCTTTAATTCCTGTATGCTTCAGGGTGATGTGCTTTCTGTGCACAAGGTTGAGAAACTAAGATGATTTGGTTGAAGTTTTCATCCCTCAGTCTTTGAAGTGCATCTCTCTCCCTCTCTCTCTATTTCCATCTCTCTCTTCCTCTCCCCGGAGAATGGTCAACTGTGTTGTACACCAACGCTGAATTGTTCTGCTTTACTGGCAGCCATCTGGCAAAAACCTCACAAACACCCCCTAATGCAATTTCTGTCAGCTTTTTTTTCTCCCCAATCATTTGATGTTCACATACTGCAATGCACTACACTGTATCCATCTCTCTCGCTCTCTCTCTCACTGGCTCTTTGTGACTGTGTAGATACAGCAGATTTTAATTTTTTGTTCCACTTCACACGACACATTCAACAGAAAAGGTGATCTACGCTCACGCTCTGCATGTTCTGCTATTGGTTATTGTCTCTTTATACCGCACCTCCAAGCATGGGCACCTAGTTATGTGTTAAAATGGGTGAGCAAACAGCTTAGATGTGAAGGCTTGCTGGCAGGGGACTGAGGTCTGTCTCCAGAGGGGGAAAAAAATGTTAACATGAAACAGCTGTCTTGATTAGTTGGATTGAGGGTGCTATGAAAACCAAAAATGCATCAAGGACAGTATATAATTGGCTGCAACAGGACAGGAAATAATGAAGAAAAAACAGCTATGTTATGTTTGAACTTATTTCCATAAACTGGTAATAGGTTGCAGGCTATTCTATTTCCACTATTATCGGTTAGTCTGCTGTTGTGTGGGGCGAAGGAGAAAGCAGGGCAGACAAAATAACAGAGGGGATTGAGTGGTAAATTGGCTAAACTATAGACATCCCCTGTTTAAACTGTCCAGTGCCAAAGGCTAACTCTACCAATTTTCCATATGAAAGGGTGTTTACAAGTCCTGAGGAGTGCTACCGTATTTGTGAAAAAAGTAGTGTAAAGCCTTTTTATCTCCAGAGGAAGCTGCAGGTAATCTGATAAATCACCTTCAGTGATGTCAAGGAGGAAGAATGTGTGGAATAAAGAATGGGATATCTCTGGTTCCGCGGTATCAATTTTTCTTTTTTTTTTCCTTTTTTTTGAAACTGTCCATAATGTGTCCGACAGTGTGATAGTGACCCTGTGAATGGATCGACATGCAGTTTCTTTAGAAGCTAAAAAAAAGCTTTATTGTACTTGTTTCACATATGCAGTAGTCCTACTCAAGATAAGTGAATACCATTCAATGTGTAAAGTTGTTGGAAGTACCTTTTAAGTAATGGGAAATTCATAAAAAAATGAGTATATCCTGTCTTATCCTATTCAAAATGCTAAGAGCCAGGTTACACTCAAAAGGAGGCAACTCTTTGATTCGGTACCATGTTCCATCTCCTAAAAACATTTTTTTTGTCCCAACAGTGAGCAAACAATAGTTGGGCAGGCTGGCAAAATGAGTTAACACTGACCTGCAAATCAGCGTTTCAGCGACAATACAGTGGCGACAGTTAAACTGTGTCTCTCACATTTGTAAGGGTTTGACGGAACCAACACAGAGGATGGCCCAAAAATGTGACTTTTCTCTTGCTTGTGATTGTCATTGCTGAACATAATTAAATGATCGTTGATATAAGCTACTTAAGTACAGGGGCGCCACCAGGGATTTTAGGCCCCATGAAAATAAATCTAATTGGGCTCTTGTTTAGGCCTGCTAAAAAAAATTATGCTGTTTTATATAAAACTATGCATTTTAATGATATTTTTGACTATCATTCCCATATTTGTGAAAAGAACAACATGACAGTTACATGGTTACTGCTCACTGTCAAATTAAACTGCAGTCTAATGGTAGGTCTATTTTCTAACATAATTTAACCATCAAACGTGAAAAACAGAACGACATGTTTATTTTATTTTACTCTGCCTCATTGATCACCAGGATCTTAAGGTTGGAATTATTCTCCACCTCAGTTCTTGGCTTTCTTGGCCTACTTTTAAGCCTCTGAAACTGATGGTGGATCATCTGGCATTAACATAACTGTCTTCTGAAGGCCGTCATGACTCAGTTTTTAAGCCATAAGCATCATGGAAATCTTGAAATTGAAATGAATCCGCTGATACCAAACTTGTCATGCTAGCTTACTGGGAAAGGAGCTAAATATCGCTCCACATTTGAACTGTCCTCAATGTGAAATGATTACTTGTAATACTAACTTTCAGTCAGCACTTAATGAGGGATGAGATGAGGATGAGGAACCTGCTGCTGCTGATTCATGGCTGTCTGACTGCCTTCAATCTTTACAGCTGCTGACAGTAGCTTTAACTGTTCTTAAACTGTGTTAGCTGTCAACTGTGCTCACCTTTCTTCTGAAAGAAATGTGTGAGGAGTTGTCTTCCCTCTCCTTGCTTTCTTTCCCTTTCTGCCTTTTCCTTTCGTTTAAGGC
>OMLP01032935.1:40995-54641 GCA_900302685.1 Spondyliosoma cantharus | reverse complement strand
GGGCTGATATTCACTTCATACAGTACAGTGAAAGTAAACTCCTTGTTAGCTATCAGAGCACTGCTGCATCGTCCAACAGTTCTGGGTGGGTTCATAGATACATCAGCTGTTCACCTCTCCCTGCTGACTTTAAGTGATTACTGTGAATGCTCTGAATAATAAATGTAAATAATTAATGCTCCGTTCGTGGTGACAGTCAGCCTGAAGGCGTCCTGCTTCAGGCACTTCTGGCTCTGGATTCTCTTTCTTTGTCTTTCTCCCTCCTGACTGTCCCTTCACCCCCCCGTCGACTCCTGTTCCCCTGCTTGTGGACAGTCGGGGGATTATTATTTGATCACATGTCACACAATGTCCAACACAGTGACCCTGGTACTCTGCATCTAACCCGTCCTGAGGGAGCAGCAGGCGTCCGTACTCGCCCGGAGACACTGACCGACTCATGTCATCATATCACAGCACAAACAGCCACTTACTTGTGGGGTTTACAGTCATCATCGGCCAAATATAGACGCTAAAAAAGCATAAAACCGCACGCCGGTTTAACTTGCGTTACGTGCGCAAAGCTCCCAGCTTTAATTACGCTTCTGGCGTCACTGTGCGACACGACCGCTCCCTCCGTCTCTACTTAGAATCAGATTTTTGAGAAACTTAAGTGGGAAATAAAAGAAGGACGGGAGAGATAGCGTTAAATAGGCCCGTTAGACAAAACGTTTGAGTCTGTCTGCCGTCCTGTGCTGCGGAAGTCTGCGGTCCACGACGACGAGGCAAAAGAAACGTCACCTTCTTTAATTGCTGCTCACTCCACGTGCACTCACAATGCTGTGTCTGTGCATTTTTTTCCTTTTCCTGTTTCACGCTAACATGTGTTTCACGTGTCACCATGGAAACACACTACCTTTCTTTTTTTTTAAAGACAAAAACTGCAGCCTGTCAGGGTGTTCGGCATTAACAAGGTGGTTAACTGTAAAAAAAATGAACGTTTGAGCAACCGGGAGAATGTTTACGAGCGGCGCACGCAGAGCTGAGCGGCTGTGGTTTTCAGCCTCGGGGGGTCGGGAGGGTCTTTAACTGCATGTTATGTAAGACGGGTTAATGTGTATGTTGCGCCTGTTTACATTGCATCAGATGGCAGAAGTCAAAACTAACATGTTCCTCAAACGAACATGCAGTTTGCCAATAAGAGGAATTGGTTTAATATTTTTTTACTTCTCTGATTAAAGGTGCAGTATGTAAGAAATGGCCACCAACTGATTTCATTCTCAAACCAAACAGAGGGCAACTAACTCCAGTGTAGCTGCTAACTGCTGCTAGCTGTAGCTGCCATGTAGCTCAGTTAGCAGTGCAGCTAGTGTGAGTTCAGATAATCACGGGAATGTTTACACTGCAAGCTAGGGAGCTTTTTTTGGGGCTAGCTGGTTAGCATGCTAACATCTCTGTGAGGCGTCGTAGCATCAAAAATGTTGTTTCTTCAAATTCTCTTGATCATTTTTTAATGTTTCCAACTCAAATTCCTACATAAGCAATTTTCTTAATGTGTTCAATTCTTTCGTCTACAGAACCTTGATATCCAAGTCGAGGATGTCCGCATTCGAGCCATCCTGTCGTCGTACCGGAAGCGGATCCCTGTGACGGAGGGCTACGTCGAGGTCAAGGACGGCGGCAAATGGAAGCAGATCTGTAACAGCGAGTGGAACCAGCTGAACGCCCGAGTCATCTGTGGCATGTTCGGCTTCCCCGGGGAGAGGAAGTACAACGCCAGAGTCTACAAGTGAGTCTCCAACAGAGGTGACGGTTCTGTCCATCACCTGAAGTCTGATATTCACTCGCCTTTCAGCTCCGGTTTGGTCTCCGTCACCTCCTCAGACAAATATCTGGCTTTTCAGCTGTTAAATGCTCCGGTATGTTCACCAGCTGTTTTTGGGCGGAGCAGGTAGCACACACTGGGTTTATCAGACCTTCTTTACCTACCAGCTTGTAAACCTCTGGGGTTTTCATCATTAAGAAGCAAGCAACCCCTCACACATTACTTAACGTCCTTTGACCCAACAGTAACATAAATATATTAATAAGTGCAACTTTAAAGCTGAGCAGATCCTGGAAAGTGAGACGTCCATGTGTTTTTTTTCATTATAATGCAGGTCGAGATGCTGTATAAATACTGTGAAGGTATCAAAACGTTTAATCCACAGCCTGTATGTAGAAAATGTTCTTTTAAACGAGGCGTCAGGGCTTAAAAAGACTGTGATGTCATAACTGTACAGTCACGCCCGGGCAGGACCAATCAGAGCAGACTGGGGTCCTTAAAGAGACACGCGTGAAAACGCAGCGTTCGGACGGAGCGTGAATGGAGATGCTGCAGAAATGGACAGTGTGAGGAAAAGCGTGTTGACATTTTCTTGCAGGCGCTTAAAATAAGAACATGAACCTAAACAATGAGCACAATATGGGGCCTTTAAGAATACGTCCACACAATACCACAATGTCAGCTCCTCCTATGGGACTCTGGGGCTTTTGGGTGCCTTGGGGTCGGAAGTCTGGGATCCTTTTGTCTGCTCTGCACTTTAAGTTATGCAGCTTTGGTTTGCAGCCTGTCCTCCTCGCGACTGTCGTCTTTGTGGTTCAATTTGGTCAAAAGAGACGTTTCGTAACAATGATCCTGCTCGATATGTAACTCAACCCATGTGCCGTAAATGAGGAAGACCACCACCGTGAGGGGAAATGAGCGTTAAACTCGTCGGACTCACCGCAGATCCTTCTGTGTGTGGATCGCACGCTTGACATCACAGACCCGTATACCTTAAACCCCGGCCCGCCTGCTGTATACTCAGCATCAGTGCATTCCGCTCAGCTGTCGCAATGCGTTAGCGTCTGCTGAGGGATATGAATCTCCATTACATGATGGAGCTTGTCTCCCGAGCGGCCCACAGGTTAATCGCGGCACACCATATAAACTTCCAGCACTCGAGTTAGCCTTGAATTTACTGTCTGCGTCTGGACTGGAAGTTTCCTGTGCTTTAGGTAACCACAGGCGAGCGCGACGGCTCCCTTTAACTTTCCATCTACGTGTCAGCCGACTCCTGCTTCAGCCCCATGAAACGTGCAGTGTGTGTTTTTTTTTTTTTTACAGGCTGTCTTTTGTAACAGCGATGACACGGAGCCAAGAGCTGCTGCAGTTTCATAATCTCATTCCTGATGCTCCCATGCAGCTTCTAGTGAAGCTCTAGGGCTTAAAATGTTGATAAAGCAACAAAAAAGCTTGGTCAAGTGCATAAAACGGCCTTTTAATCCAACAATAAGCTTCTTTACGATGCTATTATTACATTACATTGGCCTAATTATGCTAATAATCATCTTCTAGGGACTTGTAAGGGCCGTATTACCTACTAAGTTATGTTTTTATTAGAAGAACCTTAATACAAAGCGTTACCAAGAAGACGGTGTGATTAAAAATGCAGCAAAGTAGGTTTTTTGAGGGATCGACGCGCAGCGTAAACTGTTAAAGTGAAGCAACAACAACACCAGCTCTCCTCCTCGTCTCTCCGCTGAGTTCAGCTGCTCTCACAACACCTCAAGCTACCGCGACAATGACAGAGACACACTTGATATCTAGCCTCCAAACCAGCTCCAGCCAACTCACAAATTGACGAGATAATGGATGCACATGGGGATTTGTATTTAGTCTGTTACTGAGTTTCACACTGTCGTCCCTTGTGCTGCACTAAAATAAGCAACCGCGGCTCTAAGCTGGTCCTCGGCATAGTTCGAGTTTCAAAACACCGCTGCAGTCGCCTTCTGTTGTAAGTCTGCCGTCTGCGAGCCCAAACCAAGACTCTCACTCAAAGCTCCGTCAGAGCCACAGGAGAGTAGTAATCTCAACAAATAATCTGACATTGGCACGTTAAATCAGTGGAATTCCCCTTTATTCAAAGACCCACATTGATTAAATCAACAAGCAGTTGTAAAGTAACAGTTTATTAAAAGTGCTGGAAAACACAACTTGAGTCGAAACTAAACCACATTCAGATTCGGAGCCTCGGGACCAGTTTTTTCTGTACAGATCTGCATCAAGGCCGAGTTTTTAAATTGCATTTGAGGAGATAAGCGGAGTCGGTCCTCTGGCTGCGGCTCAGAAACACTAATGTTGGACGGCTCCCAGTCCGGAGTTTCCCACGCAGCGGCCCCCAGAATGAAAAACAAATGCTGCCTGTCCTCCTCTAACCTGTTTCTTCAGGTACACCTCAGACGCGAGACACAAGGATAGGATGTCGTTCAGCAAATGAGGCTCATTAAATCCATAATGAGGGCGAGTAATAAATGTGGAGGAAGAGATTAGCGGCCCAGCAGGCCCGAAAGAGCGTCATTAACCTCGGTTTGTTCAAGATCACACGGAAGACTGTGAACTCTCCAGCTGTTAGCCAACCTTTCGCTTTAAGTATTAATTATGCAGCAGGCTGATGCCGCTGCCCTTGTCTAGTTTCGTGCCGCCAAGATGAAGCAGTCTGATAAGTTTAATAATTTTGCTTGTTGAATTGATTCATTAAAAGGTGATTAAAAGGCGTTTCATGTGTTTCTGGAGCGGCCGATCGAGAAATTCACCTGCAGATTTTTCAGTCCGGTGATGAAACGCCCTTCAGTCTCACAAACTTCAGCCCGAAGTGAGAAACTGTAGAGATAAGAGGAGATTACAGGCACAATTATACGTGAACCATCGCTTGCATATGGCCTTTAAAGTTGTTCTGCTAATAAAACAGACATGTAGCAACATTAGCTCTGATTTGGAGTTGTATATCTGATGACCTCGCCACTATTTCGCTCTCCTTTTTGCTCTGTATGGGTCTCAACTAAATCCAGAGGGAAACATCTGGGTCTTTAGCAACTAGATGCTCAACTTTATTAGCAAGCTAGCAGCTAACTTTGTCGATCAGCTGTGCGGGTGCAGAAACTGATGGTTAACATACTGTGTACATTTGCTTATATGAGTTAAAAGGTGCAAAATGTAAGAATTTAAGTTGAAACATGTTTAAATTATTAGTCGTGTTGCACTTACTGGCGTTTTTTCCACTACTAGCTTGCTAATAGCTTTAGCAAAACATCCGCTTAGCCTTGTGTAGAGTGTCCACAGGTAGCCTGAACAACCAGAATAACCGTTAACTGCTGCTAACTGTAGCTACTGCTACTTAGCTTAGTTAGCCATGCAGCCAGGAGTTTAAATCACCGGAGCTCTGTGGGAGGTTACATCGCTAGCACAGGAGCTCTGGACCAGCAGCCTTTGAGCCGGGGCTAGTTGGTTAGCATGCTAACTTAAGTAGCTATATCTGCAACACATCACATCTCTGATATGTTTCAACTAAAATCCCTACATATTGCACCTTTAATGAGACGATCGGATGAGCTTATTAGACGCCACAGTTACTTATTTACATTAGATTTATTGATTGCTGTCGGGATGTTCAGACATTTTCCCCCAATATAACAAAAATATGCTTCTAGACTTACTAACCAACTGAACTGCAGTCTGGTGATGACATCACGCCGGGTCATTTCACCCGCTGTTCATGTACAAATATTGATAAGTGCGGGTTTAACTTCATTAATCTCTCTCCTCCATCTGTGCAGGATGTTTGCTCGCAGGAGAAAGCCCACATACTGGGACTACTCCGTCAACTGCACAGGCAACGAGGCCCACTTGTCCAGCTGTAAACTGGGTCAGGCTACGGCGGTGAAATCCAACGAGACTTGCTCTGGAGGGTTGCCCGTGGTCGTGAGCTGCGTGCCCGGCAGAGCCTTCGCCCCGACGTCCATGACGGGATTCAGGAAGGCCTTCCGCCAAGAGGTAAAGGCCGCTCTGTGTTTAGTTAATCACTGGGCAAATGGTGATGTTTAGACGAACTGACAGATATGATCTTTAAAAAGCCTTGGCGAATTAAAATAATCCATGTCATCATCACGTGTTGTGCCGTGTCCAGGGTGTAACCCGCCTCTCGCCCAGTGTCAGCTGGGACCCAGGATGAAATGATATCACCGTGTCGACTATTCTGGATCGCAAACACACAAACAGCAGACTTTTAGTTTCCCACAAATAATTAATCCTGCAGAAAAATCAGAGCAACAGGAAGATGGTCTGTGGACGGTGTCAATGAACTGAGATGGTAAACAGAGCTGATCAGGAAATGTCTTCGCTGGTTCATTTCAGTTCACTGGCTCTGGCGAGGAGGGAGGGACGCCGCATGTTTTGGTTGGACTCCGCGCTCGATGCAGACCGTCACCCTGTGAAGCGCAGCTGCGTCTGCTTTGGACGTTTGTCATCCGAATAAATCATCGTCACATCGGGGTTTAAAAGATGACACAATGTCGTTAAATACTTGGGACGGGGAAAAGGAAAAACATGGATGTTCAGAGAGCGGTGCCAACATCAGCTCACTTTATTCTCCTCCAATGTTCCTCGAGCAGGAAGCTACAGCGCAGTGACAGTACGTGAATGCACGTTTAACACATTAAGGAGTTTGAGGAATGTCAAAGAAACGGCGCAAACAAGCCGTTTTGTCCCGGTCTGTAACCGCACCGACCTCCAAGTCAAGCGAGGAAATGTCGCCGTGATTTACGGCACCGCGCGGCCTCGTGTGACTTCATGCACGTTGACGCTCGCCTGCTCTCTGTCACGTACCACAGCTGACTGCAGGGTTGGGAGTGTTGTGGCGAACATCACATCCCAAATCTTCCAACGCGCTCGGAAAGTCTGACTCAAAGAGATCTGATCCTCAAAACAGATATCTACCTTTCGGAAAAAAAGAACTAAACTCGAACGGGACTGAAACAAACACATTCAGATCATGTTGGGTTGTTATATTCTCTCACTTGATATATTGACATCCTTCATATTTATCATGTTGTTGGTGTAGCAAGCATCTTCTAGAGACAAGACGCACATATCCACGAATGCAGTCGGACTCTCTGAGACTTAACACACTTAAAAATATGACATTTGAGTTACTCCTTTAAGGCTTTGATTGTAAGTAGAACGATTTTTAAATCAGTCCTGAACAGGAAGCCAAAAACAGGGAACACTGCAGAGTCGGGTGCCTCGTTTGAAGCGAGAATATAGTTATTTCTTGAGTGTTTCTGTGGAGGATGTACCGAATCAGTATCCGAGTCCACGCAGCAGAACATCTGGGCTCTACCTTGTGAATCCACGCGGCAGATAGTCGTTACCTCGCGCTTCCTCGTTCGTCTCAGCCGCTAATAGGAGAACCGCATTAACAGCAGGTTCTATAAACACGAAGCCACCCAGTCTGCCGCCTCAGCTTCCTCCTCACAGTCCAGGTTCCAAAACTTTCAGCTGAGTCTGTTATTTTCTGAAAAATGTGGTTTTACAATGCCTCCGTTTTTTTCTCCCCCCCCCTCCGTCTTCAGCAACCGCTGGTCCGTCTCCGCGGTGGGGCCATCGTAGGCGAGGGCAGAGTGGAGGTGTTGAAAAACGGAGAGTGGGGCACCATATGTGACGACCACTGGAGCCTGCTGTCTGCCACCGTGGTGTGTCGAGAGCTGGGCTTCGGCACGGCCAAAGAAGCACTGTCTGGAGGTCGCCTGGGACAAGGTATGTGTTTTTTTTTACTTGTGCAGGAGCTGACTCTTTTTTCCAGACGCTCCCCTCCTGCGCATTCAATACTCAGAAGGGCCTTTTGAATGGACTAAAAGAAGCCTGATCTTAGCTGGAGTCCAAATGCATCTGATGAGAGGGAAGAGCATGAAGAAAATGACGAGTGAGCAGCACACTCGTGTACAGAAAGCCCTTAAATCCAGCCTGGACTAAGAGCACAGTAGATCTGACGCAGTCCCGTGCCAGCGAGCTCAGAATGACAGTCTTTAGAGTTGGAACGACTGTCCGTGTATATTGCCTACATGCCCCGGGATAGAAGGTTATTACTGTGCAGCAAAACCACATAACCCAAATACTTCAGGCAGTAATTCTATCCTTTAAGTCGGCGCTTCATACCACCGCTATCTGCCTCTGAGCAGCAGAGTGTCGTGAACCCACAGACCTGACGGGAGAAAGTGGAACTGAATGAGTTACATTGTGTAGGTGAGCGAGGACGGGAATCTGCTCCCGAGCCGGCAAAGGATGAAGTGGGATATCTTTCTGCGGGGACGCAGTCGATGATGATTCCTTCAATTTGGACGTTGCTCTCGACGAGGCGAGGCGGCCTGTAGAGAACAGTATCCGTGTGACTTTGCACCGGGTGCGATATCTGCGGTTGGAGCGGCACTTTTGTTTCCGTCTGTCCCATTCTTGCAAATCTCTCGAGGACGGTTGACGGGCTTTCCTCACCTCACCGTGACCTCACAAAACCATTTTCAACCTCGCCGTTATTCAATTATGACGATGTCTAACGGGAGGAAGAGGTGAGGAGGTGACGTGAGGTCATCACTCCTCACCCTGAGCCGTCTCACTTTATGCTCTCCGATGACGAGTTTCCTCCCAGACTGCAGGATCGGGGTTGTACCACCGACTGCATGGAGAGTTTTACAGCTTCACCCAGTTAAATATTCCACTGACCCACTTCTGTATTACACACTACTGTATATATCCACTCTGCGTCAGACAGTGTTTTAAAGCCCGGCTCACCTGTAAAAGTTACTTTCAGACACACAGCACGGTGCTGCCGAACAAACAGGGACATGCTGGACATTGTTGCACATTCCAGTAACATTAGACGCGGAAAAAGTTGAAGTAGAGGAATTGTTGCTGTTCTAAAATCTATTTTTCCATCATGATTCCTCATCAGCGGCACCCGATCCTGCATGGAAAACAACTCAGCTTTCTAGCGTGCTAGCTGTTTCCCCCTGCTTCAAGTCTTTATGCTAAGCTAAGCTATTCTGCTGCTGGCTGTAGCCAGTCATTGTGCAGACACGAGAGCGGTTTTGATCCTCTTACCGAACTCTAGAAAGAAATGTAGCATTTGTTTCCTCTCGGGTTCAGTAGGAAGAGGAAAGGCAAACGTTGAGCGTCTCTGTCGTGTCTGTGTTCCAGGTATGGGCCCGGTGCACATGAACGAGGTGCAGTGCTCCGGGTTTGAGAAGTCCATCACGGAGTGCTTCTTCAACAAGGAGGCTCTCGGCTGCAGCCACGAGGAGGATGCAGCCGTGAGATGCAACGTTCCCGCCATGGGCTTCCAGGAGTCGGTGAGCCTCGAACAGACGCGGAACATTATTCTGTAGATATCTTACATGTGTTAGCCTTTAAGCTGTGAGTGTTGAAATAAATCTTGCACGTTTGTGTATGAATTAGCCGTTTTCAGCTCCTCTGTTGTGTTTTTCCTGCCTGTAGCTGCGTCTCAGTGGAGGTCGTAACCCCTACGAGGGCCGCGTGGAGGTGCTGATGGAGAGGAACGGGTCTCTGGTGTGGGGGACCGTCTGCAGCGACGGCTGGGGGACCATGGAGGCCATGGTGGTCTGCAGACAGCTCGGGCTCGGCTTCGCTAGCAACGCTTTCCAGGTACGAGGGCGGAAATCTGTCGGTTTTATCAGTTAACCTGTTACCAGGTTTAGTCCTCTGAGGTTCAAGGACTCTGAGATGAGACGCAGCCAAACTGTAGATGTTAGGACGCTGTTTTGCAGCCGGTGACTGTGAGGGATAAGAACAACAAAAAACAGAGAGCAGAAAGACTGAAGTCCATCTGGCTCTGTGGGGAAGACGCTGATGTGACGGCTGATCTCTGAATACATGGAGGGTCGCTGCTATCTCCGCTAAAAGAACGAGCCAAAGAGAAACTCCTCCAAGTGTCTGAAGCCGGCGTCTGGTACAGCGATGATGTCTGATTCATTTCAGAGGCTCTTTGAAGGGATTCTCTCCTTCTCTGGTCGAACTCAGCTTCCTCTCTGACTTCCCTCCTACGTCAGCTGCCCGTCGTCGAGGACACGCGATGAAACTCTGGCTTTTTCTTTTTTTTTGGTTTAGTTTCCAACCAGACGGACGCGGCGAGGTGTTTAGGATTCTCATCCAGAAGTCTGTGAGATCCTTTAAACATTTCCATCAAGGCTCATTTGAGTTTGGTGGCATCTGTGAAAGTATTTACTGCACAGAGTATTAATGAGACTGCAGAGGCGCAGCTTCAGTATATTTTTAAGTTGGAGCCGTTTCCATCGTAGAAACAAATTTGTAGACGAGGTTGTCAAATCCAGCTGCAGGTAATCTTTGAAAACCAAACACTCGGACACTTAGACTGATGGAGTAGCTGCCCGTTCATCACTGCTTCCTTTTATTATCATCAGCCAGATTCTTCCGCAGCCTCGCACTAAGACAAAGGGATGAACCGGGTGTTTCCAGTGTGTCATGATAACAGTAACAGGAGGAGTGGGAGGCGACTCCAGCAGAGCTTTATGAGAGGAAATGGTTTGTGTGTGATTATAGGATGTCAGGTCGAGCAGGAGGCAGGAATGTGAAGGAAGGTGGAGAACGTCAACGCAGCTCCAGTACCAGTAATATATTCAAGACATGGGAACATTAGTGCACAGCCCACGCACCACACGATCAATACTCCATCCGTGATGCTGTGAATTGATAGGCTGCGCCCTCTGCTGGTCAGAGTGGAGAATCACCTTTCCATTGCTGCCTCTTGGTATCGTCCCAGTAAAACACTCAGTGAGAAGGCGGTGAGCTGACTCTCAGACAGTTTTGCAGGTTGTTTCTCATCATTTCGGCGTCAGATTTCGCTGGTAAAGTGGTTGAGGATAGAAGCTGTGCTGCAGGGTGATGAAGGGCCGACTGACAGAAACGTTTTCCAGCTGTTGATGTGATTAAATCATCGGCTTTTGATTGAAATCCTTCTGCATTCACAATAAAAAAAAACTAGGTGTAATAGGTGCATTTCCCTCAGGTGAACCACAGTGAACTGACTTGAGTTTGATTTTTTTTTATCAGTTCTGCAAGATAATATGTAATCGATCAGGTGTCAGCTGTGAACCACGGGTCGTGTTTTCCAACAGGAGACGTGGTATTGGCCGGGAGAGGTGAGCGCAGACGCCGTGGTGATGAGCGGCGTCCGCTGTTCTGGTACCGAGATGTCTCTGTCCCACTGCCTGCACCACGGAGACCACCTCACCTGCCCCAAAGGAGGCGGACGCAACGCTGCCGGGGTCTCCTGCTCCGAGAGTAAGACTTGTTACATATGTAGAAATGTGTCTCTTTAAGATCCCGAGCCTGGTGCGGTCATGAGTGAACGATGAGAGAAAAGAAGAAGTAGCTGTTGTTTTGATTTTAATTATACTTTAACTCCAGCTTTTGTTACTGAATTATTTCTGGAGCCTGAAACAGAAACTGCTTATTTACTCGACGCACGCGGGCGGCTGCCGATGACGGAGACGTTCTGTTTGTCTCCCTGGTTTTCACTCTCCTCTGATGCTCCTCTGGTCCGCAGCGGCTCCTGACCTGGTGCTGAACCCTCAGGTGGTGGAGCAGACCACCTACATGGAGGACCGGCCCATGTTCATGCTGCAGTGCGCCTACGAGGAGAACTGCCTGTCCTCCACCTCCAACCAGGCGCCTGCCAACTCCTACCGCCGCCTGCTGCGCTTCTCCTCCCAGATCCACAACAACGGGCAGTCGGACTTCCGGCCCAAAGCTGGCAGACACTCCTGGGTGTGGCACGACTGTCACAGGTCAGAGTCAGCGAGTGCACGAACCAGGCCTGGTTGTCATGTTTCCAGTCAGGATGCTTTCTGTAAAAGTTTATCTGTCTCTGGAAGTGAAGTTTCCCTCGGAAGCGAAGCCTCCTCTGAGCTTTTTTAACCTTTATATCCATCGACGCGTCTCGTCAGGTGCTGGACGGATGCTGTTTGAACTGCTAAATACTCAGAAGTGAATAAACTATTTCAATTAAACGCTCTCAGTGGTAGAAGAAGGTAAAACATTCGAATGTAGTCACTTAAACACGCAGCGGGAATTAAAGAAAACATCCTTAACGAGCGTGTTGGTGCCGGATGTGGGAGACGATGACAGGAAGAGTTATTGCAGATTAATATCTTTAGAAATGATGTCGTTTATCACACAATAGCTTTCTTAATCACAGGCGGAGAGTTTGTGGTGACCTCGTGTATATCCTCAGAAACATAAATCACAATTTAATCAGGAAGAACAAAGTAATTAACATGTTTTTTTTAAATAGATATATATGTAAATTAGTCTGCACGAGAGGTTGTTTTTGATCATTTTACATCTTTTTGTTTTGGCGCGCTCGAGGTGACGTCACGGCTCGTTTCAAAGGTCACGAAGCCGCCGTGACCGCCGCGACAAGCCGACATGTCTGAGTGAATTATAACTGACCACGTGATGAAATGTTTCCTGGCGTCTCTTGCGCAGCAGATGCTTCAGCGATGATTGGATCTTATTGTGTGTATGATTTTTCCAGCACTGAAGAACACGTATGAATGGTTCAGGAATCTTAAACACTGATGACTCGGCCCTCTCGTGGATCGGTTCTGCAGCACGTCCCGCTGCCCTGTAATTCACTGTCAGCTAAATTTACTGCAGAAAGTCCCACATTTCTGTGGTCCCTGTCCAGCTACCAGCTTTCAGCATGTCAAACCTTCTGGTACCTTTTGAGCAGAACTTGACACAGCAAAGCTAGTTAAAAAAAAAGAAGCTGTGGTTCGAGAACAAGAAGAGCGATTCTTGTACTTGACTGGTTTTGTAAAAGTGCATCTGTGTCCCCGTGTGTTAGACATTATCACAGCATGGAGGTGTTCACCATCTACGACCTGTTCAGCCTCAACGGAACCAAAGTGGCAGAAGGACACAAAGCGAGTTTCTGCCTGGAGGACTCGGAGTGTGACGAGGGTGAGGACCAACTTTCAGAAATACGCTTTTTAATATGATCAATATCAGGCTTTGGAAGTTGCGCTGATCAATATTGAATGTAGCTGCTCAGAATAGTCTCATCAGAAATAAACCCAGGTCACTGATTTCTGACCTGCAAATCTGCCTTCAGGAGAAAATATGGAGCAAAAGAAAAAAAATCAATCCAAGACAAAATGATCCAGTTTGTCTCGTCCTCTGGCGCCACCAGCTGGCCGAGCGAGGCGTTAAACACACGTTAAAGCAACAGATTCACATTTGAAGGTGTTATATTAAGACAAAGAAGAAGCTGGAGAGTTAGAGACTGTGTAATGTGATTCTACCGTCTTTCAGCTCTTTGTTTTGGTTCTCTGGCTCTCAGCTTTCCTGCACAGCAGACGGACACAGTTAGAAACTAGTCAGTCAGAGTGGATCATGTATCACCAAAACAGAGTTTGAGTGACTCACTCTGTAATGTTTTATTGCAGGTATTGAGAAGAGGTATGAATGCGCCAACTTCGGGGAGCAGGGAATCACTGTGGGCTGCTGGGATACCTACAGACACGACATCGACTGCCAGTGGATCGACATAACTGAGCTCAAACCTGGAGATTACATATTTCAGGTAATGTTTCACATGTTTTCTACAAATACAGTTTTTTTTTTTTAATGTGTCGAGACAAGTGATTTTTTTTTTTTTTTTTACCTTGCCATGTCAAAAAATTTTTTTTTTTTTTTTTTTAACAGTAACAGTGTAAGAAAAAAAATAATCACGATATAAAAAAATAAAAAATCGCAAGACGTTTTTTTTTTCCCG
>OMLP01032935.1:0-40975 GCA_900302685.1 Spondyliosoma cantharus | reverse complement strand
CAAGTGAGACATAAAAAAAACAAACTTTTTTTCGACACATGGAAAAAAAAGCTTATTTACTTTATTTAACAGAAACAGTGACAGAAAAAAAAATTCATGTGTTGAACCAAGTGAAAAAAAAAAGTTTTTCACAAGATAAATTCTTAGCGAACAAAAAATGAAATAAAAAAAAAAATGCATGTGTTCAACAAAGTGTGTGTGAAAATGTTGAACACGTTTTTTTTCTGTTTGTGTGAAACAGAAAAAAAAATCATCAAAAAAACATTTATTTTTTTTTATTTTTGGCCAAGTGAATTTTCTTTTTGTCTTTTTTTTTTTTTTCAGGAGGAGAATCTTTTTTGTTGAGCTGAGTGAAAAAAAACTTTCTCAATTTATATTTGATTTTTCTGTGTGATGAATCAGTATTTCATCACATTCCCTCCGTCGACCTCCAACCAAAAACATAGCAGGACGTAGAAAATGTTTATTTCTGGCACAGAACTTAGTTTTTGAGGTTAGAAAACATTTGTTAATAATTCTCACTTGTACATGAAAAGAAAAAGTTCTCATGAAATATTTTTCTCACTCGGCTCGACACATGAAAAAAAAAAAGTTTCTTGGTTCAACAACAAAAACTTTTTTTTTTATTCATGTTTTTCTCAGATTTTTCTTTTGTGAAATCTTTTTTTCACGAGAAACATATTTTTTTTTCTTCACGCGTCGGACACAGAAACCGAGTCGTATGTGTGAGACGGTGAAACTCGGCCCGCATCACGACGAGGACTCGGAGCCGTCACTGACTTTACTAACCCCGAAAAAATGTTTCACTCGGTTCCACACAGAGAAAAAAAAATTCTCAGGAATTTGAACTTTTTTCGGGAATATTTTATTTTTTTCTAGAGAATTTTCAGATCACTCGGCTCGACACATGGAAAAAAAAAAATCTTTTGAAATAAATTTTTTTTCATTTTTGTTATTGAGCAGAAGTTGAAAAGCCTTTGCTCTCCACAGACCTAAACCAAAGGTGCAAACAAATTATTTGCAGCACTCTTTCAGTCCTGCTCATCCCTGACGTGCTCACGTTCTCCCTCTCTCAGATAATAATCAATCCAAACTACGAAGTGCCTGAGTCAGACTACTCCAATAACATCATGAAATGCAGATGTCGATACGACGGCCATCGCGTGTGGATGTACAGCTGCCACAACGGTAAGAGCCCGCGGCCGTTTGACATTTCCTGTCCTCCGCGCTCTTGTTTTGCGTGCAGTAACCTGAGAGACGATAACGAACACTGACTCATTATGTGGTGCTGAGACCTCCTGCATGTGTCAGTGAATCTGCAGCGACACTGTGTGTGTGGGTGGTAACTCTGCCTCTCTCTGCCAGGTGGCTCGTTAAGCACTGAAACAGAGCAGACGTTCCCCGGCCTCCTCAACAACCAGGTGACCCACAGGTAAAGACAGAGCAGAGGAGAGGAGTCAGCTGGCCGTCACCCCTCTGAAGCCCCCCGACCCGCTTCACATCTCCATCTGGTGGTGGACTCCTCCAGCCCAGCCCCTGGTCCAAACCATCTTCTCATGTTCTCCCTCGGCCATGAGGCGGCAGCGTCCTCTGACCCTCCGCCCTCTTTCCCCCCTCCTCAGCAGAAAATAATTGACCCGCCCCTTCCTCCTCCTGTCCAATCAGACGCAGCTACAGCCTCAACAACACCTCCAACCTCCAGCGGTGCAGATCAAGAGAACGGCGGCGCTCTCTGTGTGCCCTGTGACTTCTTATTCTGTCTTCTTTCTTTTGGAACGAGCGATGAAACAAACTCGCTTGGGAAGAGGCAGCGTTTGGGGAACGTCACCCTTCGTGACGCAGCGCTTCGACAGAACTCTGCCGCGGCGCCGTTCGTTGAAACGCTCGCCCTGCTGGAGAGTTCGCGTCGCCTGAGGGGCCGAGAGGAACCGCAGCAGCGAGAGTTTCGTCAAGTGTCTTCTACACACTCAAGTCCACACGTACCGAGGTTGTGTCGCGTCAGCGCGTCTGACGGCACGACTGTCACATCTTCACTGAGGAGTTCAAGCTGTGGCACAAGAAAGGCCTCGAAACACACAGAGAGCGCTCAGTGCCTGATTCTCTGATTCTCTTGTTTGAAACCCGGTGTTACAGATGCATCCTGGGTGATCCGATCACAAGTAGACAGCTCTAAGTACAGTCGACTTCATTCTATTAGCGGTGGGCACGCACGCGTCTTCGTTAACCGAATCCACCGTGAAACGAGACGAAGAAGAAGAAGAAGAAGAAGAAGAAGAAGAAGAAGCCACAGCGACGAGCAGAGCGGATTACACGCTGTCTGATTTCCATTCGCTTCGCTGTAATGAAAATTACATGTCTGGACTCCTTCGTGTTCGCAGCAGATGCTTGTTTCTACTGTTCGCCGCCGGATGACTAACATCACCAAACCCCCTTTAAAAAAAAAAATCACACAAATCTGAGAGTCGCTGAGTAACGAGAAGAGAGTAAACGTTTGGGAAATGGCGACAGCGGATTCTGAATCATTCCTGCCTTTTTGTAAATTTGGCTTTAAATTCAAAACATTTAGTTGATTCTGAAGAAAAGTAGCAGCTTCTGTCTGAAGTGTGTCATGCAAACTTTTACTCACTCTGTTTTTGACACTATCTCACCGTTTTTATCGAATTTATAAAAGAAGACAACATTTTATTAATTCTAAACACGTAAATAAGAATTAAAATAGGCTTAAAATAGGATTTTATAAGTCGTTACGTTTGGAGAAACTTCACAAACGTTCTTCTTCTTCTTCTTCTTCTTGTGAATTCTGCAGATGTTCTACGGTTAGTTTGTTCTTTCGTTGTGTGAAAAACATCGTGTCCGTTCATCTCGGCGATGCACGTGTTGTGTTTGCAGGCTGACAGGCGTAGAGCTGTCCGTCTCTCGGATCACCCGAGATGCACGTTAGGACTAATCCACCAAGTGCCTTCAAGTTATCTAAAGCTTTTTTTTTTAAATGACTGGAACATATATTCTCTGAAATATACGTGTACGTGCACCTGAAAACCAGTTGTGCTACAATCCTTTGTGGGCATTTGTGTGTCGGAGGTAATCTCAGTCAGTCCGGTAGAAACGTGCTGATCACCTTCATTTATCTAAGTCTCGACTGACTGAGATCGACTTCAGCTCGCAGACGTTGTCTCGTTGTTCTGATATATTCATGATACTTTTTGCTTTCCAAGCTTTTTTACGTGACCTCACATTTCTCCTCCTCTTCGTTCAGCAAGTCGCTCTCTAATCGTCGTCCTGTTAACGAACCCGCCGCCGGATCATTTCTCCAGTCACGACGCTCCAACGTGAGCGTGTAGCTTGAAGCCCGTGTTTCCTCTGGAGAAAGAACTCAGCGCTCAAGAAGTTTTCAAGACGACGCGCCTGTCTTTACTTTGAGTTTTTTTTTCGAGCGGCCTCTCTCTGTCACAGTCGCAGATATATTGGTTTTTTTTTCTACTCGACACGAGTAACTGAGTGTTTATTGTTACAGTTTTATTCCTCATTTAAAAAAACAAAACAAAAACAAATACATTATGTACAATAACTTGTGTGAATCTTATTTTATAACGGTGCTATCAAACTGGTCCTCTGTTTTCTGAGGGTACAGTACATGTTGAACAGCTACATTATGTATACTAACAGTATACTTGAACTGAGCGTTAAGAAACAATGTGCTTTGTGTGTTAAGCTATAATAAAGGTCTGAGTTACGGAGCAGCCACGTCTCTCTCTCTGTCTTTGTCTTGCTCCACAGCCACAGAGCGCAACACGCATTCAAATTCACGGCGTGGCTTCAAGCTCGCCACGCCGCCATCAGCTCTGTGTGTCTGTCTGCTGAAAGATTCTCTTTCTTGTCGCAGCGAATTTTCCTCCAAAGCCTTTTGCCTTTCTCCCTCACATCTCTTTTCCTGAGGTAGGAGGAACAGCGTGTTGCATCCAGCCTGCAACCCGTGTGACTTTAAAACACGTCGGGTGTCGGATTCTGTGCACGTTCCTTAAATCTTAACGGTTGAAAAGATTGTCCTGCAAAATTAGTAATTAGAGAATCTGGAAAATGGACGTTTTTATCGAATTTGCACAATTTATTTCTCTCAAAGCGCCAAAATTGTTTGTTCTCATCGAGGAATGCACAATATGATTTCTTTTACCGACAGTTCCCTGCAGATCATTTTACATTTTTTGTATTTTTAAAAGAGGTTTGTGCTGTAGTTTTTTGCACACCTAAGTTTAAGAAATTTAAGATGTATAACTCAAAGATAAACGATTTCTTATTCCATAACTCCATAACCATAACTAAAGTTGTCTCCTCTGAAAGTGTCACATTTTAAATACCTTTAGTCCAAAAGAAAGCTGAATTTCACATTTTACAAACACTTAATATGTGTGATTTCAAATTATCACAATGCAAACTAAAGTTCAAGTCCAACAAACAAAGCCGCCCCTCGTCCTTCACTGCAGCAGTCAGCAGGAGCCTCCAGCGGTGCAGCACTGACCTCTTGTGGCTGGAAACAGACATTACATCATTTCTCTGTAGCAGCCACAGCAGAACCATTAACAGCTATTTGTGAGCCATTCATCCACTTATTGTGTTCACTGTTATGGGGTTACTGGTGTCTGTCCCAGCATGCACTGGGGGCAGAAAGAGGAGCACACCCTGGCCAGTCTCAGACTCAAAGACGAGCGTACGTTCACGATCACACCTGCAGGTAGATTCTTATCCAGCTGTGCTGCAGGTTTTCTGCACCGTGGGAGGAAACAAACAGAGAGGCAGCATACAGCTGTTAGAGGAGTGGTACATCTGCATACCAAACAATCTTTTGTTTCCCCATCTGCCGCAGTCAGATCTGATTTCAAAGCTGGCTGGCGGAGGGGAGGGATGTTTACAGTAAAGTCCAATTATGCTTTTTCTGCCAGGGTACATCCAATAAACCATAAAGCCGATGAATTACAGTTGTCATAAGTACAGTCATTTAGAACCGAGGCACTAAGCTGCCCCTGATCTTTATGTGGTCTTTAAATCACGGCTGCGTTCTCTGAAGGAGAACACTAGCTGTGGATGTTGGACTGAAGCCAGGCATTTCTCTGTTTGGGCAATCTGTTGTGCTGCAGAGTTAAAGTGCTCTGAGTCACACAGTAGGAGGACCAGCGAACACCGCCGAGACACCAGACCCGTCAGGGTCAAGGCAAAAGTTCAGAGGACACAAGAGGGAAGCATCCGATCTGTTGTGGTTCATTTCTGTGTGTTTTCACCACTCTTAGACAGAAAGAACCGCTATACATACAGTATGTAGACCTCGCTATGCTAAGCTACCAGAGGGCTGAAATAACTCCATTGTGGTGCAATAGATTGCTGAGAATCCCCCGTTAAAGGGAAACTTAATTAATTTTACACAAAAAAAGTTCTTTACAGGTCTGAGGGAACCACTGCATGTGTGAAAAGTAAGTCTAAAGTCTGCTGTGGCTCCAGAGGAAAGATCACAGAAGAACAGCCTCAGGTGACGTCACTTAGAGGCTAAGTTGCATTGTGGGTAATGTAGGCACCCTTTTTTCAAACATGTTACAGGAATACAATGCTAGACAAGGGGACTGCTTACCCACAATGCAACTGAGTGACATCACTGGAGATAATTTGTCAGATTACATTCATACACATGGAGTAGTACAACTAAATAAAGCCTGTTAACACACTTAAATCAATTAATTGGCTTATCTATTGTAACCCTATCTATTGTAGGTGCAACCGAGTGAAATCTTTCTTTTTTGAAGAGGCTGATTTTTCCAAATGTTTGTTTTTGTAATATTAATTTTGACCACAAGAAAAAAATTATTCACCAGGTTTCATACATGAAATTTCTTTTTCATCCTGAAATTTTGTTTCACGTTTTCACACAGGATTTATTTATTTATTTGTTTAAAGAAAAACTATTTATTTCATCCGGTCCCACATGAAAATAAAAATCTCCTGAAAACATTTTTGATTTCGGTTTTCACACAATTTTTTCGTCATGTTTTCACAGATGGAAAAAGTTGTCTTTTATTTCATGTTACAGGAGTTGATGGGGATTGAAAATTATCTCAAAACATTTTTTATTTAAAGAAATCCAATAGGTTTCACACATAACTACTGTTATTCACATTTTCAATGATATACATTTATATTTCTATACACACATTACACAAATATGATCTTAAACACAGCAGAGGAAAAAGTTTAGACTTAGAAAGTGGATCATCAGAAAAAATAAATCTCACTTGCAGCACTAAATGTCTGTCTGTCACCTCCTACAGACGCCTTTGTTTTCTACCTTTATACACTTTTTGATATGAAACTATAAACTAACCCCTTTATGAACTTTTCTCCTATGAACAGAACAAAGTGAGGAATAACTCCATCACACACCTTCACATTCAAAGGATTACTCCTCAGGTGTTTGCTCCTTCCAACAACAGCTCTGACAAATGTCACATCTTTGTTTCTACGCAGCTGTGATCATGTTTTATGTGTTTTTAAGCTGGTGCGCTTCCTAAAAGTGCGGCTCTCTCCTGACTTGGTGTTTCATCTCAGAACAGTAATGGGAATATCTTGGGTTATAAACCATCTCCAGGATGATTCATCAAATTACCAGTTTCTCTGTCAGGGTGCCGTGACATTCCTGAAAAACACTGATGAAGGCAGGAAGTCCTGGTCAGGAAATATGAGCGGCATTATTTTCTATTCCCCTCGTTTGGTATTTACACTTTCACAAAGCGGACGGTCTCAACCAAAGCCTCAACAATCAGCCATCACATTTCCACAGGAGGAAAGAAAAACACACACAAACAAACAGAAAACAGTGAGTTCCAAGTTCAGGTTGCAAACAGGGTTTTATGGGTTTGTTAGTCAAATAAAAAGTAAAGGCAGTAATGAGGTGAATCACACACACAAACCGATATGTGAGAAGTAAAACTCTCATGAAACAGAAAGCAGTGAGGAATGTAACGGCAGAGATGCTGCCAGCAACACTTTCACAAAGAGAAGATGAATCCTGGCTACACACAATAATACAGAGCACGACGCAGCGTGGTGCTCTTAAAACTATGAATATAGGATACATATCGATTCTGAATATCCAAATCGTTTTCAATCCTAATTTTTCTGCAGTATCGCTACACTGGTACCAACTGTGACATGCCAAGGACAGGTACAGGTGACTGCAGGTGACAGGAGAGAGGCTCAGGTGACCATGGACACAGAGTCCTTACACCTGCAGCTGCTGCACAGAGGCAGAGCCTGTGATCACTGACGGTATCAACAGTAATATACACGTTACTGAGTTACAGACAAATGTAATCTGATTACTTTGTAACGTGAGCCTGTAATCTGATTACAGCAACACGTTACTTTGTTACTTTGTAACGCTTTACTTTGTTACTCTGTTACTTCGGTAACGCGTTACTGTAATCTGATTACTTTGTAACATGTTACTGTAATCCGATTACAGTTACACGTTACATTGTTTCTACGTTACTTCGGTAACGCGTTACTGTAATCTGATTACTTTGCAACATGTTACTGTAATCCGATTACAGTTACACGTTACATTGTTACTACGTTACTTCGGTGACGCGTTACTGTAATCGGATTACTTTTGTCTGTGACGCACTAATGTAACGCGTTACTGTTGATAACGTCAGTAATCACATTACAGTTACTAATCAAAAACGGTTAATCGTTAACTTGCGCTTCTTTTACGGGAGGACCGAAAACACAAATCAAGCGTCCCTTTCTATGCGCGCTTACGCAACGCTCGTTTGACCTCACGTCACGTCACGTCACGTCACGTGACATGTGGACGTGAGTCGGCTCGAGCAGGAGCGGAAGACGAGGAAGGAGCGTAGAGGCGACAGAATGGAAACGTCATCATGTCAGAGATGGAAATTCGGCCTCTATTTTGAACTTGTAGGAAGAAAAGAAAGAAAACATTTGACAGTGAAATGTAAAGTGCTGCTAACACAACCTGCTAGCAAAAATGAGCAACTGAAGTGGATAAGATAGATGTAATGTGGAGGAAATGTTGGCTGTTTCCACGGTGCATCTCAGGAGTAATCCAAAAGTAATGGAACTGGTAGTGTAACTAATTACTTTAAGCAACAAGTAAAGAAGTAAAGTAAGGCATTACTTTTTAAAAAGTAACTAGTAATGTGTAATGGATTACTTTTTTCAGTAACTACCACAACACTGGTTGCCACAAATTCAGGCTACCACACAAAGGCAACCAGCCTCCGTAGATTTCTCTTGTGCCATATATCTGTTGTGCCAAAAGAGAAGCCACTGACTAACACAGTACTTGAACATTTAACAATGTCTGAGGATGACACATACTTCAGAGTCCCTCAGTGTGGAAGGTTCAAATCTCAAGATGCAGCAGCGCAGCCTGCGAGCACTTACACAAGCATCGCGTGTGGTCCGACTGTTAGCCTCCCTTTGGTCTTGTGCCCGTGTTTAAAACACACAGTAATGATCTGCCTGGTTGGTTACTGTTATTTTTGTTGTGGAC
Organism: Spondyliosoma cantharus; assembly: GCA_900302685.1. Taxonomy (NCBI): domain Eukaryota; kingdom Metazoa; phylum Chordata; class Actinopteri; order Spariformes; family Sparidae; genus Spondyliosoma; species Spondyliosoma cantharus. The sequence goes on along the minus strand of OMLP01032935.1, from coordinate 32,415 downwards.
AAAAAGTCACCAGTAGCATAAAACACAGCAGCTTCGCTTTTCACCAAGCTCATCTGAGGGGGGGTTCCCAACACGTCACACACACGGACCACAAACCTGCAGTGTTTTACCGCACCGACTGATTTGGTCTGAGTGTAGCCAGGATTTGAACCTTGGACTTTCTTTCTGTGAGGCAAAAGCATATTAAATTTAACATCTTCTCCTCACAGACACTTGAGTGCAGTTGCAGTTCCCTGTGTCTGTTTGGTAATTCAGCCTTGTATGCAGTCGATATCCTGAAAGTGTACTGTGGTGATCTCGACATAATAGAGGAGCTGTTTGTTCGTCTCAGCGCCTTTTGTTCCTTTCTACAGAAATTAATATGGTTTCTTGGAAACCTCAAAGAACACTAACACCACCTAGAATCCCTCAAGGGCATGGGCAAAATACTTTTCTTCTACTTCGCCATAATACTTATCAAAGGCGCTGAGGGCAATTTGTTATAATACTTTATCATTAAATCGTCTTTTTTTGGCATCTCACTGGTATTTTTCACGAGGCGTTTCCCTCTTCAAACACATGCATGTGGTTTTCATCTCTTCGGGATAAGATCATCAGTCCAAATGTATATCATATCTTAGTTTGAGAACTACACTAAAGAATGTGGTACATGTTATACATTAAAACTTCTCACAATTCTGGTCCTTGTTATGATTTTTTTCCCCCCTATCTTACTCTCTCTACAAAAGATCAGGGGTCATAAAAACACAAGACGAGTCGACCGAGGATTGGTGGAAACATGACGTCTTGCTCAACCCTTCTGCAGATCCACCAGCTGAACTCGGGTTCATGCAGCTGAAGGATGGCGCGGCTCCTCAATGCATCACTCTGCCGATCCTGTGAGAATAATAACTTCATCAGGTCAGGGTTCACCTCCGCTGTGAGAAATAGTGCAGCTCTGGTGGATTCAGGAGAGCTTTCCTGCTGTATAACTCTTACAGTCAACACACAAATACCGCCCTTGAAAGCCAACCAAGTTGAAATGGAGCCCTGGAGTTCGTTCAGCACTCGGTTATAAACTTTTTTTGTCTCTAAATCACAACGAGCACCAAGACTTGGTGTCGAGCATTAATGCAGATTTTACAAACACTCTTGAGAAAAGAACACCAGAAGAAAAGCAGGGTATAAAATATGTACATTTCATTTATTAGCATACAAGTGTTAGATTGATAAAACATCGGACTTCAACTGAAATGGAACATATAAAAGTTCAGTTAGCTGAACAGCAGATCGATAACATACGAGCAAAATAAAAATGATTAACGAAACATTATTTACATCATTAGAAATCAAGATGATCGTTGATCTTTAAGCTGTGGCATTCAAAAATCTACACTTGTATATGCTGTTATTTCATAATTATACATTCTCAGCCATAAACACTACAGTATATTCAACCTGTGTTAAAGTTTCAATAACAGTAATATGATCATCTTAGGTTTTAGATGCCTGTGAAGTGAACAAAGCCCGAGATGTGACTCACATGACATCACAGTTACGGCCCGGTCACGCCAGAAAGTGGTTCAATTAATCTGTACTTGATATATCGTTTAAGCGTCTGCATTGTCTCTTTTGTGGAGCGGTCAATACTCGGACAGAGGAGCTTAAACAAAAGCGAATGCAGAAACACAGCCAATGAGATATAGTAGCTTCCTCCATTTTGGACTCTGTACCCTCAAAGCTCAGCACTGACAGGTGGACGACAACGTGAATTTGAGGGACAAGTTCACCCGATGTGACCGGGTCTTCAGACTTTAACAAAGGCAACATTCAAAGCCATTACAGGCACTGTCAACTAACAAGAGCACTTTTAATACTTCGGTCAAAGGCAATCTCACAATATATGAATAAATGCTTATTAGACATGAGTGAAAAATCAACAGTAGTCACCGAACGCCACAGTGGCACAGTCCACAAAAAACAACCCCAAGAAAACTTGACAGGAGAACTAGCATTAACAATATCACATGCTAAATACAGAGCAAGCACAACTTTTGTTTTTTCAGAGAGAATCTCTTAAATCGAAGATGGATCCGACTCTGAAGGTCTGACTGGAATGTTTGGATCCTGACGAGGTTCAGCTTTTAAGGTCAGACACTATAAAGCAAACATGCAGGAAAGGCGATAAACTAGCAAGCACCTTCGCAAGAACACATAAATAAGAATAAAGCAAACAAACTGAGGTGTGGCACATGCAGCAAATCACACTAATAACCAGGGTTATCCGTTTTATTTTAATAAATTATATCCTCAGTTCGGCCAAGACAACCACCTAAAGTTCTACAGTCCTTCATAAAAATAAGTTACCCTGTGTGCAGACATCATTATTCAAAAAGGAGTGTCGGAAAAAGAAAATATATATATACAAAAGTTCATCATTCCAAAAAGGTGATTTTAGTCCAACAGTAAGGATCATTAGTGTCAATCAAATCATGTGTCAGTCGCTCCACTTCCACAACAAACTACAAGCCATAAAACAGACTTGAACCCTAATTTGATTCAAGGGGAAAGAGACAAATTATAATAAAATTACAGTTTAATAAGTGTTGTGTGCGTATGAAATCTCAAACGTGGTCATAAAGTATACTCTACATGGGACATGCACGTAATAGTAAGTGGACGGGGATAGATTGTAGAGACGCAGTATTAAGGGGTGCAGGTCTGGGTGGTCCCCTGGAGGGAGGTGGGCACTGGTGCTGGGCTGCTGCACGCCCCTTGTAGCTCCGTTCAACCGAACAGCTGCTGCAGACACAGAAAGATAAGTTAATGACACGACACCAAGAGAACGTGAAGTAAAAACAGAGAAATCACAAGTGGAACTCATACAACTGATGACACATCCACTGAGGTGCTTCAGTAAAGCGTGGTAGACTTCAGATCTTGTACTTTATAAGAGAGTTTCAGTCACTTGAAGTCGTGTCAACACTCAACATCAACAAACATATCGACAATAATCCACTAACAAGTAACTGAAGCGTTGAAGTTCTTGCTCGCACTTCAACTGAGGCTTAACTAGGCTTTAACTCAGTAAGTGCTTCAATTTTATTGAGACATTTGGCATTTCCTCACTTAGCTTTTGTATTTTTTGCTCACTTTAAAGAACTTTGATACATATAAAATGTCTTCTCTGGCAAAACTGCGGTCAGTGCTTACACGACAACTTTTGACATAAAACTGCCTTTATCTAAAATCTTCAGGAGAGCGTTCGTCTGCTTTCAGGGATCAAACTTCGGCTAACTCTAAAACTTGGCCACTCGACTGCTGCTTTCACTGCAAATTCTCAAACTCCTTTCCATGCTTCAACCGATGCTTCAGATATTTCAGCGCTTCTGCTGACTTTTTATTCTTAGATGTCTGAACTGTAACTCACATAACATAATGTTACAGAAGCTGTACAGAGGGACAGTTACGTTCTGCCTCGGGGACACAGGAGTGGATTTCTGATGGCGTACAGAGTCTGACAACTAAATGCCTCTTTTGGTTCCATAACACCAGCATGCTGTATGAAATGACACAGTTAGAGTGATGCAATTGCAGAATCTGTCTGCCAAAATGTCAGCTGTGATGAAGCTAATCACTCTCCTGATGAACACAAGATTAAAGTGTGGATTTCATTTCTGTATTCAGTATCGTCAGATAAGACTTTGTTAAGATGCCACTATTTTGTTATTGGTGTACTTTACCTTAACCCTGAACATAAATCTGAAGAAACATGAACCTTACTAGTTATTGAGGATTTAGTCTGTTTGCTAGCCTACTAGCACTCAGTGAGATAGCGTGGCTAACACAACTATTTAACCTAAACTATGCAGAGAAATGTCTCTATTCTCCTACTCAAGCATTGGTATCAACAACATGTAAACACGGACCAGAATGCATGAGACATTTAAGTAAAAAATGTCTTTTCCTGTGAAAGATATTCTTGGCAGGCGAGCGAAAACTAATTTCAGACAATGAAAAAAAACAGCAAAGTAATGATGAATACCATTTATGCATGAGCATTTTCCAACATTCCCTGCTGACACTAAATATTCTCATGTGTGCAGCCTAATTTACAGGTTTGTCGGCGTGCTGTGGCCAGGCGGCAAGTTTCTACGTGGAGCGAGAGCGCGCCTCGTCAGGAGCCGCACGTCTTCTGTACAACATGCCAGGACAATGACTCAGTGCCATCTGCCCCTGAATGAATGCTCAGCAGTCAGGAGCTGCTCGAGCCAAGTCTGGTTTTTCTACAGCGCAGCCGTCCCCACTGGAGGTTGATCCATCATGCTGCACAGGCCTTCACCTGGGAGGCTGCTAGCCAAGCTAAAAATCCTGCCTTAATCCTGCCAGGCCTTCAGCCATAATGTGGAAGGAGAGAGAATGTTAGACGACAGATTGATAGATATGTGATGAAGGTCGACACCAGCGTTTTTTATTGTTTTGAGTGCAGCCAGAGGCAGATCATAAGTCAATGTTTCTTCCTTCTTTTTTAAATATCTAGCCAAAAAAATGCAATTAAAACAAAATAAATTATGAGTTGGAAAAATAACTTTTTTTATGAGACAATTTTTTAATAAGAGTCGAAAAATCCTTCCAGAACTCTTCAGATCATGGGACCCATAAATATTTTATATAGAATGGATGAATGTTGAAGTTAGAAAAGACTTCCCTCCAACTCTGATCTGAACAGCTGATGTTTTTTTTGTTTTCTGGCCTGAAACTTTACAGATTAAAGTTCAGCCTTTACTGCTTGAATCAACCTTATTTGCCATTTTCAACAGAGAAAATGAGCTGCATCATGGGAAACACAGAGGGTCATGACACCAACACTAGTCCAAAAACAGGCGACTGTTTCTCCTTAAGAACTTCATAAAAAGGTGACAAAATAAACCAAACAAACAGATTTAAACCTGCTTTCACTTTGGGCCCAAACAATCAGTAGCAAACACGAATGCAGCAGAATCAGAGCTCATCTGAACTCGTGTTTCTGGCCCCCTAATAAAAGTTAAGCCCTCTTCAGTAGCTTCATTCTCCATCATGTCCACCAGCTAGTTGCTAACTGTGGTTTAGTGGTGGGTAGGTAGCGTCTGCTGGCTCTTTACTAGTGCTGCACAAACTTACCATCTAGTTAAACCCTATTCACACAGGACTGGTATTACCAGGGGACCTCATGTGATTTAGAAATAACCCCCCACATTTGCACGGGATAAGTGAAGTCTTTGTTTTACTCGTATTTACTGACATTAACCTCAGGATACAGTGTCAAGGATTTCAGAAGCGAAGCATCTGTTCCTCAGCAGCTTCACTCCTAACATGGTCATTCTGCCCACTTCCTGCATGTGTTCGAACCATAAATACATATTTGTAGGTCATCTTGATTGAGTGAAAGATGCTTTGTGGCTTCACTTGACAACCTTTTTCCTAACCTTCTCTGTCATCACTTTTTAATATAGCCGTTTATTTTAGCTGAATGAGCTAAGATCAAGTTTCTTACTTCAGCTGCGTGACGACAGAAGAACAGATGTTTGAAAAGAAATACAACCCCAAATCTCCGACATGGGATCACCCTGTTTACACAGGACTAATATTATCACATGACCTCTGTGTTGAGCAAAATATGGTCAGTGATATTCTGCTGAATTTCTAAAATGACATGCTTGACAGAGTCGGACAAGACTTAAGATTTAAGACGACCTCTGCAGTTATTCCAACCTACTCGAGGTTCCCAGGTCATTCTAGTCCCATGCAAATACGGCTTTAATCATTATATCCACATAAATGATGATTATCTATCAAAAATCTCATTGTGTTCATATTTTTACCAAATCGTCATCCCAACAATAGTGTTGCGATATCAAAATCGAGGTATTTGGTTGAAAATGACACGATTCTTGACTTTGTAGCACGATTCTAACATTTATTAAGTGCTTTTGAGGAGACTTAAATATCTAAGGTATAACCCGATATCACAACTTTATTCTAAGACCGAGTCTCAAACAATGACTACAGAATGACAAGACGCTCCATAGAGATGACGGGAGCTGCAGAGAAAACAGGGAGGTCTCGTTGCAGATCGTCTATCCTGTAGATGGCCAACAACAGGAAGCTTTATCACGATCACATCGTGGCGGAGCTTAATGACGACTCAATGAGTAGCCTGAGTCTGATACGCTGATATATCAGTCTGATCCCGAAGGAGACAGCGGAGAAGAGACCGTGGCAGGATAAAGAGGCTCAGACACGGAGGAGAACTGATACACTGTGTGTGCTCGCTGGCTGTGGTTTACCCTGTCTTTGACCATGGCAAAGCTCCAACGCTCTCTTCTCTCAACAGCTACTTATAAAAGTCCTGGGTTTACATTCCTCAACAGGACATGTATATGTATCGAGGAGCTCGGCAGGAATTTCAAACGAGAAGATTAATCCCTGTATGCGTCTGTACGGTAGTAAGGCAATGGTTTATCCATCCAGAGGGGTCTGTGGTCTAAAACATAATGCCAAATACAACATTTCCCATTGGTGAAATATTTATGGGGTATATCTTGTCAGCCCCTTATGGTAGTGTCTATACTACAGAGCAGACTGGGCTCCCGCCAGCATCGACACAAAGTACTTTTCAGTATGATTTGGGCCCAGCACATCCTCGGATGACACCATGAAAAGGATCTCCGTAGTCTTATTCTGCACACAAGAGGAAAAGTAGGGATTTACTGTCACAGAGACTGGAACAGTTTATGGGATGAGATGTGCTCCTGAGGCAAAAACCATGAGGCGTCTGCCAGGGTAAAGATCTGCAGATATATGAAAGCAATCTGTGGTTAATGATCGCTGTCTGCTGTGTCAGAACGTCGAGGCAGTCATGTGTAACAAACTGCGGGTACAAAGGAATGATAAGTATTGAGGAATGCTTTAATAAACAAAAAATATAATTGCTACAATTATATAAAAAAAATATAGAAACGGGGGAAGAGAATAGGAAACATTTCCCAGAAAATGTCTTCTTTGAAATCAACGACATGTGATCATATTTTAGTAACGCTTGGTGACTGTTGCTCTTAATAAGCTCCTTTTTTTAACCAGCGTAATAAAATCAAAGCTCACGAAGGAAGACTGGAAAGAGAATGTAACCAGCTGTCAGATCCCCTGATAAAAGTCCCTGAACGCGCTTCACTTGAGTGTGAAATATTCTTCCTGCCCTCTCTGTACTTCCCTCAATCCCCCTCAGACACTGTCCTGCCCAGTAGATTAAAACGCAGATATGCACATAGACACATCTATGGAATCACACACACGTAGCCTCACTCCTACACACTTAAACAGGAGCCTCCAGCACCCAAAATGGCTCTTGTTCAGAAGCTTTGGGACTGTAACAGAATATTGGCAAAGTTTGGGGCAGATTTGACGACAAACAGTGAAGTTCTGGAGATGTCCTGCTTCAGACTAAATTCAAAAACCAAGACACATATTTGTACGTCTCTATGTGATACAAATGTGTAGTGAATTTCATACATGTAGGTGAAAGAAGTTGAATCCGAAGTTTGACTTTTGAGCCCTCAAAAATAAAAACATCTCACTGCAGGATGAGCAACCGACGCCGTGAAATCCGCCTATGCCAATTCCTCCGGTGCGAGATGGATGTGGTAGAAGCCCGGCGGCCAGCAGAGTAAACAAGGAAATGGGCTATTAGAAGTAAAATGTGATAATTGTTTGATTACAGCTACTTAAGGACATGTAACTGCAGTGAGCCTGCTGCTGTGCTGAAAGGACACTTAATCGCAGCTGGGTTTGGCTTTTTTCGTGTGTTCTGGACGCTCCGTCAGAGCTTCATGTGCACACTGTACAGCCTTCAGTGGAGTGAGTGACAGAAGAGTGAGTGCTCTCCAACATCAAGTCATAAAGTCCTCTAAAAGCTTTATGAAACAGCCCTCCTGACTGTACAGCAGTTAACTAATATTACTCACAGATGAAGAGGCTTTTAACTTTGATGTGGGATTTTGTCTTTGAATGCAGAGGAGGCCCGAGAGAAACAGCACACATAAAGACTGAACCCTCTTTTATTACCGCTCTTTGACTCGAGCCCCTTTTTCTTTACTTCCCAAAAAGGAAAAAGTCTGTTTCATAATTGGAAATAATTATTTGTACGCTTTCAAAGTGTTGTTTGTGTTGTGCGTCAGCCCAGCATCGAATCTGTACTACATCCTCTTTACGCGTAGAGTATAAAAACACGAGACTCACCGCGGCAGCTTTTATCTCGTCAGGCTTCTGTCTTCAAAGATGGTGACTTCAATCTTTAGATGCTTCAGTTAAGGAAAGACACTCGGAGCAAGTTTGGGTTCATTTTACATTCAAGTAAAATCAAATCAAATATGGATTCACTTCACTTGGCTCTTGCAGCACCAGCCTCCGGGTGGGTGCTTCTCTCTGCAGCGGCTGACTGACTTGAGGGCTGGATTAGATAAATCATAGCCTTTTGAAGGGTACAGATGTTGATACAAGACACACACTAGCAAACTAGATCGACCGCTAACCTTCACTTCTGAGCTGTGGCAAGTGACCCAACTGTCAAATACACGGGGACACCTCGTCGTTTAACCTCAGCGCTCTGCGTTACACTCGGATTCCAATAACGAACTCGTCTAACTCGACGCTTTGGGATCGCGGTCGAACCCGAAGCGTGAGTAAATATTGTCTTTGTACGGTTTTGAATTTAACTTTGTATTTGTCATGAAGGATTAACAAATTATCACATAGTTTTTTACACAGCGTCCAGACTTTTTTTGGGGGGAACTGGGGCTGTAAAGTGCTGCGTTGGTCTTAAAAAGTCAAAAAACAGATAGCTTATGGCATAAAAAAATATTTTTATATTAGTTTTGCTTTAAAGAAAATCACACTCCACTGTTTAAAAGAAGGAGGAGGGACTATTAAATGATGAAAAAAAAAATTCAAGCCTCAGGCTTGGAGGCGAATGAGAATACTCAGGTGGTAGTATTAAGCAGTCACATCATCAGACAGTTACAAATGCAGTCATCATGTTTCCTTGGTTCGAATGTTAAAACAACAGTTCAGGTGAGACATTCCTGTCAATCTCCCAGCGCTCCTGTGCCAAAGTCAGCACAGCAGCCCGACAGTGTCGGAGAAATAATCCAGATCACTGTCAACCCAGTAAAACCACAGACAAGAGGGGGAACAAAGCTCAGCTGTGAACAATTTCAGTCATATTTTGTTATCCCTAATCTCCCATTGCTGCCCAGTTACAATTAATTGGCATGTTGAGTCACCCCCCCCACACACACACAGATGCTGGTACAGTCAGGATGTCGGCGCACACACTGATTTTATGCAGATGCTATGGATTACATACTAACTTTTATCTGCTGTTTTTACAGGGTATCCCTACATGGCGCTGGATTTCCTGTAAGCTGCTCAGACTGCTGCTTTCCATTTTCATCCAGCAGTTACAGGCAAAGACGTGGTGGAGGCAGAAGGCCTGTAAATCACTAAGTCTATTAGGTCATTGTAAACGCTCCTTGTTTTACTTAAAGCTGTGGTGCGATTGCATTCGCATGTCCTCATCTCAGCGTATGTCTAACAAGTTAAAGGAACCCGAATTATTCAACATAACCATTCCTCTTTCCCACACAGGCTCATTCTTGTGTAACAGGATTGTTTTTATTATAAAAAAAGAAATCGACTGTGCTTCTAATTTGTTTGTAAGGCGGGCAATCTGAGTTTAAGTTTACTCTTACTATTGTTTTCATTGTGTTTCCCATGAAATATGGAGTCAGACAAATGCCTGAAATTAATCTATTTAGGGGATCATTGTTCACAGTTTATTTACAGTCGAACAAGGCTCGGCAGCTCGGCTGTGTGAAAAGAACAAACAGCGCTTCTTGGCTTCGACAGAAACTGAAAAGTAGGATACGACTCGCAGGCCTCTCTCGATGGGGTCGGTGAGTAGAAGGCCTCGCGGTGCGTAGATCTTGTCATTCTGCTCCTGAATGTACTTTGCAATCTTCTTCAAAACCTGAACAAACAGAGCAGACACAGACTCAGATACATTTCACTGGTGTGATTGTTACAGAAAACGTAGACGTGTGTGAATTCGCTTTCATTTTCTATTGATTGACCTCTCAATTATTCATCGTTTCTGCTCTGCACAGATCCCCTCATATTGTTCTGTTTGTATGTAATGTAACGTACTAAACAAATCACAGCAGCAAATCATATCAGACTGGAGATGAAAACAAAGTTGAAACTGACTCATCTTTGTTCAGATTATATGAGACAGTTTCACCTGAGCTCACAAATCCTGATAACATCTGGCTGTCGACTGTCATCAATCTGTCTCTTTTTTGTCAGAACACTTTGTCCCAGTTTATCTGCTCGTACAACACTGGCAAAATTAATAAAAAACGTGAAGGTTTGCACTTAAAGAAAGCTAATTAAAACACTAAAACTCTACTCAGCTGGTGATGGTAGTAACTTAAAACACACAGAAGACATTTTTGTTAAAACTGCTTCCTCCAAGCACGTGTATTCAGTATTTATGTCTAGATTATTGTACTGACCAGGTAGACTTTCCTGCCTTTAGACTCCAGGACTGGATGTTCAACCTCAACATGTTTTTCTGCTACCAGGAAAACTGTCTCCATGCCGGTTTTGTCCAGACAGTTTTCCATTGTCTTTGTCAGCTTGCTAGCGGCTTAAGGCACTACTACTACTTAAGGCTACTTACATCCTCACAGAGGATCTAAAGAGGAAGTGGATTATAAATACAGAGTTTATATTCTTAGAAGTGTCAAAAAATATTTTACAAAATCATTTTGCCGTCTTAATGGTAGCAGACCTCAGACCCTGACGTCTTCAAATGTCTAGTTTTGAGCAACCAGCAAAGCAAAACCCAAATATATTCGAATTGTAATAATATAAAACAGAGAAAAGTGTCAAATCTTCAGATGTAAGAGGCTAGATCCACACAATGTTTGACTTCAAAAGAATAATAATTGACAACACTGCTGCAAATTAATTTGCGTCCACCGACTAATTGAGTAATTATCTGATCACATCAGCTCCACAAGATCCAGTCAAGTGTTACGGTTCTTATTTTTCTGTGGTAGGTTCTGTTGCTACCTGGAGTCAATCTAGCTAATCTTTGTTTGGCTAAGTGAGCAACCAGGGGATCCATGTAGCCAATCCAACGCATTCTTGAACTGAAAAGTTGAACAACAGACTCCGTTTTTTTACTTTGGTAATGACCAGTCCTTTCAAATTGCATGACTTTACGAGTTCTCATAAAACCCAAACTAAGCCAAATGTTTTTTTTATCGCAGTTCTCTCCTGTCCACTGAAAGACAAATTCACAGAGTAGAGAAAGACCGCTGACATACGGATCCATTTATAGTCTGCATGAAAGGGGCCAAAAGGGATTTTACATGTACACAAATCATAGTTATTTGCTCGCTCTCCAAAAAGTTATTGATTTACAGCCAAGCTGTGAGCCTCTACACAGCAGCAACATCGCTTCTGACAGTACTTTTCAACTTTAACCATCTCCAATGTCATCTATACGCCGTGTCATTGATATGTATGCATGTAGCATTCAAAACCAGATCCAGGACCTCTAGAAAATGGACGGTGATGTTTCGGGCTGGGTATAGCATCCACATGATATACGCCTGTATGAGTTCTGAGTATGGTACCGATACCAGTTATCTATACAACCCTTTTTTAATTGAACAAACGAGGCCAAACCTCTCAAATGTTAAATCTGGTCTCCACACAGGCACTCGAAGAAGAACTGTGAATAAATAAAAAAGCAAAGCTGTACGAGTGATAGAAATCAGGAACTAGCTAATCAAAGTAACAATAACAAGAATGGTGATGACAGGAGGATTTTAGATCTCCAAACACACTTTGCAGATACAATCACAGAGGCTTTTCTGACTCATGGGCCTGGGTTATCTCCCCAGTAGCAGCACAGAGCCAACAGTGCCAACAGACCTTGAATGTAACCCCACCCTGAAGTGAGCAAGTGACAAAAAGCTACGACAGCAGCAGCAGGGCTTCGCAGAAAAACACAGGATATTTGGACAAAGCTTTGCTGTTGAAGGAGTGAGCGTGCAGCGGCGCTGAGAGACATGCTGAGCTGATTGTTTGTTAGGATTTCAGATGTTTTAGTCAGGGAACAAACGGGGTTTTAAACAAATGCTTTGAGGAAATCAGAATGTTTTCAACAATTAGCTTCTTTTTTGGGATTTTATTGTCTTCCGGTCTTGTCATCGTGTATCGTTTCCTTCATCTCACGACAGTTTTCGGTGACAAAAGTTAGCACATGTGGGGAAAAAGTTGCAGGCCTCCCAACTGTGCCTCCTTCAGAGTCCCTCAGTTTCAGAGCTCTTCACAAACAATGAGGTTCACTGAACATATTAACGATGAGCTGCTCCAACAGGCTCCCTGTAGGTAGAGGCATCCTCAGACCTGCCTCACTGAACACCTCCGAACATTAAATCATAATTAATATACTGTAAATACAATTAATTACAGAACTATGTACTGATTCCACGAACCCTAATCAGATTGGAGACTTAACCACCCAGGTGTACGATGGGTGAGTGTTGCTAAGAAAGCCTGTCTTCATACATTTGTACTAAAACAGAAAACACACATTTGACACTGTGACATTGAGATGTTTCTCTACTGGGAGTGACATAAAATATAGCCAACATCAAGCAGAGATGTTGTTTCCCCACCCGAAACTTTCAGCTCCCTGGCAATCGGCCACCAGCCAGCTGGCACGTTATATCGTTCTTTTATTAATAAAAGGAGACAAATTTGGATAGATAACTCATTATTTTAACATGACTTCAGCTTCAACCTGTCCTTGTTAATGTCACGCTCTCAACTCAAGCAACAGAACTCTAAATTAGAAGCAGGGCATCAGGCTCAAAGCACAATGCCTTGTCACGCTGCACAGTGTGATGAGGGCAGAGCTGGAAAGTCTTCACAGCGCTAAACTGTGACACTGAAACTGAATCAAATTCACGTCCAAGATGAGAAAAAAAACTTTTTTAGAATTTGGTTGCGGAGTTCTCGTCTCTGGTTCTCGTCTCTGGTTCTCGTCTCTGGTTCTCGTCTCTGGTTCTCGTCTCTGGTTCTCGTCTCTGGTTCTCGTCTCTGGTTTTGGCTAAAATGCTCAGACTTGGTCTTGATTGGAACTTGGCGAAGATGTTCACAAAGTTTCTCACAAATACTTGTCAAAAACGTATGACGTGTTTTTATCAATGTCAGAGTAAAATTAACGACAAATTCCCTCAGAGGGCTGAAGTTGAATACGACTAAAACTCACATGAATTTGAGATTTGACAGCTGACAAAATTAAATCTACATGATGTGACCTCGTTTTGTATATTACATTCTAACTGTATGCATCCAAGCAGGTGAAATATCTCTCACCTTCTCATAGTGAGTCTCCATACACAGGAAGACGGTGTACGCTGTGAGGCAGGCCAGACAACCTTCAATATATGACTGGCTTCCCAGCTTCTCCGCTTCAGCATACAGGTTGTTTAGTGTCCGCACCGTCTCCTCAAACTGCTGTTTGTCAATCTGAAACACATGGAAACATCAAGAAGACCCGAGGGTTAAAATCATTAGACAGGGAACACAGCCAGGCGTGTATTTGGACATTAGTGTGTGAGTGCTTTCTGCCTCTGTTGGGATATTCAAGTGGAAAACTGGTCTTATTAGCAACAGATCGTTTTTCTCCACTTCTTTCCATCTCTAGATAAATGAGGGGCTGACTTTTCTTGGAGTGGTCATACATCAGGGGAGCGCTGGGCCTCTTTCCCACATTGGAAACACCTCCTGGAATTATTAGGATGCTTTGGCCAAACGCTCTGGGAATGTTTTCACTTAATATAGCTGACTGGACATTCGCGCTGAAAGCAGGACACACACAGCGACACCAGGAAGGAGTCCTCTCCAGTGGCACAGGCTCACCTTGAGTAAGATAAAGACGTACTGTAGCTTTGCTGCTCTGCAAACTCTGCACACAGCTTTTGGCAGACAGACTGGCTGATCATCAGACCAGAGATGCTCAACCGTTCCTCAAATGAAGGCCTGCTGCAGGGAAGACGGGTGGAGGTAGAGAACTGCTATACTCGGAGGCTGTTTAGACTGGGTGATGGCGCCCATAGTGGAACAGATGATCTTTCAGAAGCTGTTAACATTTGTTATCAACATCTGTCCTGAGTGATCCGATCACGAGTGCACATCTGCTGCTAACATTGGCAGGTTAAGACGGCCCAGGCACTTAATTTACATTACGCTGAATAACATGAAAGTGAGACAGCGTGTAATCCATTCTGCCTGCTGGTGTGATTTCTTCCTCTTGTTTCACGGGAGACGTCAGTTGAGTGGGCCGTTGTTCGATGTGGCTCAGACCACCTCCGAGTGTGCGCCTGAGTGATCGGATCTCAAACGCGTCCTCAAAGTTCACACCTGCGCGTAGAGGCGTCCATCTGCTCGTGATCAGATCACACAGGACACATGAGGATACCGGGTCTGAACAGCCTCTCTGTGATACTGAGGGGGAAAAGACGGAGCCTCCAGACTAGACGAGGAGCCAGCCAGGGACCTCCTGAGCCTCTGTAAACCCTCCAATGTTCTGCTCCCTTGTGCCTGAGGAATGCAGCAACAAGCTCCAGCACATCAGTGGTCTTAGGCGTGTTTGGTACCAGCCATGGAGAGCCTTTGTTCTCCTTCTAATTTTCCAATTCAGAGGCTGCCGTTCAAACCACATCTCTGCGCCTGAGCATCTTTCCATTACATCTGACGCAGCCATACTTGCATTCAAAAAATGTTAGACGAGCGTGCAAGGCTACAAACTCAAGTGAGGAAGAGGATATTCTCTTAATTGTTTCTGTCACTACATATGACTTGAACAGAGGAAATAAGCATTAGACACAGGTCAGTGAAAATTACCAGCTCTCAATTAATGAAACGCTCTTGAATGATTTGGCAATCTGGCTGCCAAATACATTCAGAACACTGCGTGCTCTCCCTGTTCTTTGGCACAGACCTTCGACAGCATTACAACGGGAAAGAGTAACCAAAAATAATAAATCCCACAGCCTGAGATAATTGCCTGCAAGAATGTGATGTTACTGCATGCAAACTGCTGCAAAAACATATCTGAACTAAATGGCAAAATGAAACGGTGGTGTCAAAAAATGTCAGCTCATTTTTTAACAATGGGTTCTGCAAACATCCTAAACATGGAAGCCACTGAACAGCTTGTCATTATGCTGCATATTTCATAAACAGGGACTCCAGCACAACATTAAGGAACATATGTGGAAGGATCTTTTTATGATGAGGGGACCTTTGCATTAAAAGCATTCTCCATTTGTCCAGCACTTCAGTGAGTTTGTGTGCGAGTGCTGAATCCGACCAGAAAACACGGGAGACCACCCAATCAAGAGGGAAGTGCCAATAAACCACCAGTGAGCGGATGAAGTGTTGTGAAGCTGCTCGTTTCATGTGGTGCGTGCATTTCAAAACTTAAGCTTCCTGTCCCGCGAACTATGAACTGTTTGGCTGGCGGCGCCTTTAATGTGGCGAGCAGACTGTTCGGTCTCAGCGACCCGTTCTTCCTCCTCAGCATCATTACCGATGCCAGCTCCCAACCCACTTCCACTGCGGTTCACAAGAAGGCAAAGTCCAGCCGGGTTTCTCTGGAGATGCTGCTGACAGTATTCATCACATTTGGCTTCATTTTTCAATCTTGATTAGAGACGCCTGTTTGTTTCCTGTGCCAAAGCAGTGACTGTACTACACATCCACTCGGATGAAGCATTATTTTCCAACGGCGAATGCAACATCAAGCAAAATTATAATGTTTAAATCAATTTTCTAGTTTCCTTTTCCTCTTTTCTTTAGAATAGTTCTGCTCCTCAATAACCTGGTTCATGGCAGGCAGAATCTGTAATACAGTAAACTGATCCGACCGGGTGGAACAGTGGCTCAGAGGTTTACACTGCGGCAGCAAAGAGGTCGCGGGTTTGAATGTTGTTTACATGAATTTGCAGTAATGGACATGGATTTGATTATATCTGGTCCATAAAAGGGAAAATGCATCTACAGCACCCACACTTGCACAGAGGATGTCTCAGAATGTGCCTATCTAGTGTGACACACTTGGTACAACACAAGTGTAATATAAAACTTTAACACTGATGAAACGCAATAAAAAGAGCAAGAGCAATGAGATACATTACAGAAACACATACATAGGGAAGGAAATATCGAAGAAACACCGCCATAAAATTAAATAGAGCTACAGCGATTAGTTGATTCGATTGGTCGGCCCAAGAGAAAATAACCAAGCCAACTAACTCGATAACTGACTTTCCTGGAGGCTTTTGGACAAAAGAAGTAATTTGAAGATGTCACTGGTGAGAAATTATCTCTTCAAGGTGAAGATAGAACAGTGTGGAGATTTTTTCCCGGCTGCCTGCTGGGTAGCTAACACTGATGTCAGGTCAGCTGTCAGTATATAAGGATGATGGGAAAAAACACAAACACCAGAAGCAAATTAATCTGTGCGCAGACTTTTCTGCTCTACATGTGATGTCCTTGCTACAGCTCACTGAAGCATGCAGGACTGGCAGTCCACAGTGGTTTGGTATAACCTGTATTTTTCTGCATATGTATAACAACAGCCTTGCAGGTGGTGCTTCTCGTACAACCCTTTCTAACTATCTGGCATTAAAAAAAGGTCATGTCGTAATATTCTCACATTGGTCAGATCGCCCAACCCTACTGCTTAAACCGGTCTGAACACCAGTGAGTCAAAGACAGGACAGATGTGTTGGTGTAACTGAACCTACCCTGGTCTCCATCTCAGACGGGAACTTGGTCTGGAACTGGCACACGGTGCCGTTGGCATAATCTCTCTGAATGAAGACTTTGGCAGCGACGGCTGCCTGTTGCCTCATGTCCTGCAAGCTGTGAGTCTGAGAAAAAAGAACAGGAGATAACAATTTATACATATCAACATATGATACAATCTGGACTCTGGAGCCTATTGATAAGTGAATACACTGAGCTTGATTTATTTATAGTGACAGAACTTTATGTACAGACAAGGTGAGAAAACTAGTTCAAGGTGCTGATGGAAGGCTTTCACTGAGTATCTAATTTATGTCTGTAGACCACAAACATTTTACAGGGATCTGAGACTTTCAAAGTCACAAGGTCTACTTGTCATTTAAAGGTGCACTATGTAGTTTTATAGCAGAAGTTCTAATCAGAAGAGAAAGATCTTCATAACTAAATAAATTAACTATCTTTGTTTTCATGACCGAATAAACAAACTGACTTTAAAGGACATCACAGTTTCATACTGTTTTACTTTGTTTACATGTGGCGGACCCTGCCACCTTTCTAGCTTCAAACAGTGTTGTGGGACCTTATTTTCCTCTGAGAACAGCTTGCTTGTTCAGTTATGGAAAAGATAAATATTTCTGAGTTTATATTCTTACTAGGGGTGTAAGTCTCAAGTCTGCTCATGGACAGAAATGGTGACAGACATGCCATGGGAATTTCAAAATAAAGGCGTATCTTAAGGATGGTGGCGATATTGATCAATGCTTTCACTTTGCATCGATGCTACTGGATCGTTGATCATTGAAATGGCTTATCGATCCGGATCGATGTATCGTTACACCCTTAATCATTACCTCATTGATATTATGAGCTTGAATTTCTTCTCCAAAACTACATAGTGCCCCTTTAAGATGTTTACTCAAATGACTTCATGAATGATTATATGAGTATCAGGCATAGATCCATTAACGTATGGACTAATAATCCTTTCAGCAGTGAACCACATCTGATGTACTTGTCTCTACAGGAGTTGCACTTACACACACTGGTTTTATTTGCCCTTATTGATCAGCTGTGAGCTTGTGTTTTCACTCTCAGAGGATCAAGACAGCTCACAAACACTGTCAACAACTTTCCTCACTATTACACCATCTTAAAATCATGTTAATACTGTCAGGAGGTCGAGTTTTTACAAAGAACCATAGCCTCTTTCTTCTCATTCTTGTTCCCCTCCTTTAAAGCCAGTGTCCCCCCCTTTGGTTTCATCGTGTATATTAAAAAAAAAGGTATGTAATTAGCACACTGCTAATAACTCATCAAACCCAGCTGGCTCATGACTCTCTGGATAAACAACACTTTACTGGCACTCCCGCATACATGAGTCGTGCCAGAAAGCTCGTTAGCAAGTATGCGACTGCTACAAGTGAACGTGACCAGCCAAGTTACCGAGCGACCGAGCGACCGACCGTTGGGCTAACCGCCGGGCTAACGCTCGACAACTTTCCCTCCCGTGTTTCTCTCCGACAAACTCCCAGAAAACTAAACAGAGTGTGACACCGGGGCTGAATAACTCTCACACCGCTGACATGTGAGAAATAAGGGTGAAAATCATCGCTGGCTTACCTCTGCCATGGTCAACTCGATTTCTGTTTATCTTCCGCTAGCAGCTTTTAGCACGTACGGAGGAATAACGCTTCCGGGCGGAACGTTTGTGTCGGAATAAAGGTTCCGGTTAGAGGGGACTAATAATCGTGGACAAAAGTAACGAAATATATGTACTCTAAAATCACTAAAGGTACTTTATTTGAGTATTTTGATTTATGCTTCTTTATACATTTACCCCGCTACATTTAAATGGGGAAAAAATGCACTTTTTACTCAACAATATGACTTAAACTGTGTTTTTAAAATCAGTAGTAATAATCTAATATCATAATAGGCTAGATAATAAAATAATTCAGGGCCTTTTGCATGCATAGTGATTTATTTGACATTGATATTTGCACTATGTGAAAGATCTTCAGAGACTCCTGTTTTTTTTATCTGCTTAAACAAAGTAAATAATCAAACTCTTTGTTTTCATGACTGAATAAACAAACTGACCTTAAAGGGCAACACAGTTTATATTGTGCTTTGTTTATATGTGGCGGACCCTGCCATCTTTCTACCTTTCTACCTACCTTGAGTTTGAATTTCTTCTCCAACACTACATAGTGCACCTGTTATATTGTGCTCATATTAATTCGTAGTATAATGTTACATGCAGGATTATAACTGAGTATCTTGACAGTGTGGTATTGCTACTTTTACTTAAGTAAAGGATTTAATTCTTCCTCCACAAGCCGGACTAAACTTGCAACTTGGCGATCATGCATCAGTTCAGTGTGACTTTAATACAGTTTTGGATCAGACAGGATTACTTCAGTAACAGCTGCAGCGAGTCTCACAGTTTTTCATGATGAGTGAAAAACACAAAACAGGATAGAATCATTTTAAAGTTATGAGAAAACATATGTCCACTAAAAGACACTCACACACTGTTATTGTCCTTTTGATATTACACGACCTTGATGTGTTTCAGATTGTTTTTTTGTTTGAAATTGAAGCTCGGATCAGGTTTCCACAACAGCATTAAGCTGAAATACCCGAGAGACACAGATGTTCCTGGCCTCAGACCATCGCAGACCTCAAAAGCCGCAGTTGTGCAAGCAGATACATTCACAAATATGAATACAAATTTGTCTTTTTAAAAGAGCTCTGGGCCTTGAGACAAATCGGCTCCCCGACGTTTGAGAGACTGCAGACGAAAACCAAAATATTCTTTTACTCTAATATTGTGTAAAATGTAAACCATATTGCGACCATGAAGAGCAGGGTTGTTGTTTGAGAGTCAATTTGCTACGTCGCCCCTCCGCACACAGCTCAAACCGACAGATAGCAGCAGGAAAAAAAAACAGAGCATCAGTGGAACAACTTTGGCAAAGTCAGGCCGGATTTTCACAGCCTGTCAGGAGCTGGTGTTAAGTTTGGAAGGCTTGTCCTTGAGGAATGCATTCTTCAACAGCCATCCCATGCATCACGAGGACTGAGCCTGGCTTTCAGAGGGTAATTAGTGGATCTGTATAAATGTAAAAATCCAGCTATTGCTCCCGCGCTTGGCTTGTTTGTCTCCTGACAGGAGGGGTGGGCCGGTGTGGGAGAGCCCACTAATCAGCACCATTTGGGCCCTTTCGTTTACAACTCATGCTGCTTAACAGCCCACGACAATGTTTTTTTTTTTACTGCTGCTCAGGCTGCTCATGCTGAAATGGCTCTCTAATGGAAACATCCTTTTTAGATGATCACTTCTGGGCCAGTGGCACCTTCCAGCTCAGAAACGTCACTCTTAGAGGGATTATATAGAATTTATACATGCATATGTCAATTAATGAGTGCAGGGATTCGATGCAAACAAAAGGGAGAGGAGTGATTTTCACCGGGTCAGTGAAGTGGACCAGAACCAGCGCCGTGTGAACATCAGGGGGGAGAGAGGTTAACCTCAGTATGTGAGGGAAAATCTGCTCAATTACATTTTTATGTTTTTTTCTGGTCATTTCTAAGTTTTGATGACTTTCCCTGGAGCGCCTGTGTTTAACCGTAATTACTAACATCTTGACTCAACCGTTGAGCATTAAACGCCAGAGAGAGCGGAGGGCAAATTAAAGGGGAACACCTCACACCAAAGATGAAAACTAAACACGGGGATTTTTCTCATCACCGTTTTAAAAGCAGAGCAGACGGCAGGCCTCGCGGATATCAAGTCACTTCTTGACTCAATTCCTTTTTTCCTTCTGGGAATCCAGAGAGATCATGATTTAAAATCAGTGTTGATGTTTTGATAGGGAACTTGCATTTTCTCCATCTGACTTCTGTCTTATCTCTCAAATAGATTTGGTGTCACAGTGACATCAAGCTTGACTTGTTTTCATGTTTCCTCCAATATAATCAAACAAAAAAAAAAAGTCTACATATTTGCTGTATTATTTGCTTTCTCTTGCCATGTGTGAAGAAGATGTTTCTGTCAGGGGGGAGAATGATGATCTCCATCCTTCTCACACTGGCCTCCTTATTCTGCTTCGACATTTTCAAGTTGAAGCGATCCACGTCACCCTGAAGCCTGTCGTGCCTCGGCCGGACATCCAGATGTGAGCTGGTTCCTTTCATACTGAGATTTAAAGGCCAACCGACTGACAACCGAGGATCTACGAGCGGAGATGCGCTGCCACGTTAAAGCTGCTTCTTGTGCTCACATGTTGAAATCTTTACATCCAACTGCTTTTCCCTGCGACGGCCAAGAGGAAACAACAGCAGCACAAAATAGCGCTGAGCCGCTTCTGACAGCAGCCAGAGTTCATTTTCCCTTTTCACTATATTAACATTATACTGGAAATACTCATGAAGACATCTGCGCCTGTCAGTGACCTCAGTTGGCAGCTTGTGGGAACTGCAGCAACTCCAACTGAGTCGTTTATCATTTCTGATTTGAGAAGGAAGCTGTTTAGTTTTAACTGGGTCACTGCGTCGGTTAGAGAGTAAAAACAATATTAAAAAAACGCAACCACTGAGAAACATCGAAATACACGAATGAATAAAACAGAAGTGATGAAACACAAAAATAATTAAAGAAATAACAGAAGTTAATATTTCAATAAATTAATATATAAA
The DNA here is from genome assembly GCA_900302685.1 of Spondyliosoma cantharus. Taxonomy (NCBI): domain Eukaryota; kingdom Metazoa; phylum Chordata; class Actinopteri; order Spariformes; family Sparidae; genus Spondyliosoma; species Spondyliosoma cantharus. The sequence continues at coordinate 10,806 of OMLP01032935.1, read as the reverse complement.
GTATATTAAAAAATAAAAGGAATTGATGGAGATTTAAATATGTTTTTAATGCTTTTACATTTATTCATTGCTGTACTTTTACAATCCTATTTCTTATTTATTCATCTATTTATTTCCACTGCTTTAGATTGAGGTTAGTACCACCTGCTTCAATACTCACTAACAGACAAACACATTAATTAATTAATTAATTAATGGATATATCAAAATATTTAAAGGAAGCAAAGATTATATTTTTGTCATAATTACCTGTTTCTTGCATTTAATTATATTTACCTCTGAGTTAACTTCAGTATTATAACTTTATTTATTTTATATCATAATTAATTTCCCTCCCTCTGCTGCCGTGTGGAGGAGTGTGTGGAAATTCCAGCGAGTGTGGATCTTTTTTCTCTTTTTTTTTTTTTGTCGGGCTGCTAAATGAAAGCCAGACGTCGCAGCACCTGCCCACATAATTATTCATTCATTGCCATTCATCAGCGCCCACATGAACCACCACAGATAACAGGCGAATTAATCATATAATCTTATAATTTAGGGTTTTTTTTTTTTTTTCCAGTGAGTACAAAGAGCTGGGACATTTCTTCCAGGCTCGCCTATACATTCAAGCGTTGACTTTGCTGTGTTTCATGCATGAGCACCTCAGTCACACATGGTTTACGCGCACCGCTCAGAACTCCCTCGTGCCACCCCAAATTACCGGCGTAATGACGCGACGTTATTACCTTACCTCCACGTGACTCACTGCATCAGATGTGGTCGACTGCATGCATTCAACAGCCCGTGGAAAGTCAAACAATCGCTTCCCTCAAGATGCCTGGGAAGGATTTAAAGGGAAACATACATGCCTCTAAATGTTTATTAGCTGTTTAATATCCTGTTTAGGGTGTCTTTTATCAGTTTGGTGTTGTTAAGTCCCTCGGTTAAGTCACCGTTTCCTGTAGGGGACCACTGTTTCTCCTCCTCCTGCAAAGCTTTGCACCTTAAATCTGTATCAACCGCTTCGTTTACGCAAATGTCATTTTCTGGTGAGACACAGGAACGGCCAAAGCTCCCTGTTCATTGTGGCAAAATGTGCGTTGCCCTCATGTTGGGCATGTTTTGACTGGGACCGGGGGAGTCGGATTACCTCATATTTCATTCAGCAGTCTGAGAGGCATTAATCATCCCGTTAAATCGAGACAGTTTTATAGTGTTGTGTGTGAGAGTGCTTATAACCCACATAACTCTACTGCTCACTGAAGACCTATGTACCCGAATGTCCAACTTAACAAGCAGAAATCTTTACAGCTGGGCATTCCTGCACAGCTCCTATGACCAAAATGTTCCTTCACCAAAAAAAGCAGCGGCCAAAAACCTTCTCGCTAATAAAGTCATTTCACTTCTGTTCGCTCTTTCCTTTTCTGACGCCTGACTGGTTTCGGTGAACATGAAGACAATGGTGGTTTGAGTGGTTTAAACTATAGAACGAAGATGTGGAACAGTTCCTCACTTCTTTACTCAGGAGACATACGCTGCAAAACACATATTCAACAGTTTGAACAGGAAATTGTTTACACACAAAATGTCTTCCTCGTGGATTCTAGCAGGACAGTCTGACCTTCTTGAAACAGAAACACATGCACAGACAAAAAGACTCCACGCCTGCAAACAATTTCAATGAATTAATTGGAAGTCAAACAGACATTTCCTCCGTTTTGACCCTGATTAGTGCCAAATAACAACGTTCTCTCCAGAAAACTGATTTGGAAATCACAGTTTTCTGGACTAATGAATCAACATTTGGATTATTTGAATGTTTTTCCCCATTTTTCCTATTATTAAAACTAATTTTACACAGTTCATTTTCCAGAAATCTTATCTTGGAAAGTGATTATGAACCCTTAAACTGCTGTTGATTAACTGTCTGTATTGTGTTTGCTATTAAAACCAAAAAAAGAAAAGGAAATGTAGAAGAAAACATCAAGGAAATGATTTATAAATTACAATCTGGAATACTTAATGAATAACGATTTCGAGCAGTTACTTCTAGATGTTCCCATTTTCTCTGTAATACTGATAAATCACATTAGTCTTTAAGGAACCGACAGACCCACGAAACAAAGCTTTCCAAGAATAACGACTGAATGAAAACTTGCATTCAAATGAAGCTTTTTTTAGTTTAAAATCATTTTATTGTTCTTGTAATAGTTCCAAATGATATGATTCGTTCTGGCAGACGTGTTACAGAGCGTACGGTTATATTTTACGTGTCGTGCTTTTCAGATCTGGGAAGTGATTTTATAGCAAAATCAGCTGAACGGCCTTGGAAACTCAAACTGAAGGACGACCTACTGCCTTTAACCTGCAGCCCACAGTCCTGACCTGCTGAGGAAGCCCACTAAACATGGTCGAAAGCCTGTCAGGGGACTTGAGTAAAAATGTTGCTTTATGTTTCATGATTTAGTAACTTTAAAAGCTTGTATTTCATCATGTTCAGGCTTCTCTCTGTGGAGCTTTTATCGGTTAATTTTTCAATGCACTGGCTTTAAGTTGTGCAGCCGTGTTATATTTGTGAAGAGAGATTTTGGTCACACCCTTGAAAATATATTTTACAGTATTTACAGTGTTTCACAAATGTGCTGCGTGACAGAACTCATCTTACAGCCAGAGCACGACTGCAATTATTGGAAGAAGAGGAGGGCAGGACTGAGCTAGCGCCGTATCTGAAGGGCCGAGCGATCACGTGGTGCTGATTGGTTAGATACACACAGATGTTGTTAATAAAAGCTCTCGTCAATAGCAACGGGCTCGCCCTCCCTTTACACGAAACAGACGCCGCGCTCCGACTTGATTGTACAATGAAAAAACGTAATCAAAAGCCGTAATTTCCCAATTAAACGTGTGATCAGGAACACGCGTGTCTCCTTCTCTTTGATTTCAAACGTGAAGCCGCTCCCTGCAGCAGGTAACGTGACTGCAGAACACGAGCGTCAGTGGAAGAAGCGTGGGAGTGTTGCCTTGTTTGCAGCCACAGTCACAATCAACACATCCTCACACTCCAGCGACTGAACGGGCCGATCGCTGTGACTTTACCGCTGCTCTCAAAACAACATGATGTTGCAACGCACCAGCGACAGGCGTCCCGGACCTTTGTGTTATGGCTGCAGCTGGTTGGGTTTTATGCACTAACACGACTTGGTCAAGCTGAGAAAAAACATCGTGGGCTGGGTAAAAATAAACTGTACTTCATGAATGTAGTGACGTTATGTACATACGATTATCAGCTCAAGCTCTGATCAGCTCTGACATGACGCTATGACTCTTGGACAGTTGGAAAGGAGTCAATCCCCTGTTTTAGCACGTTTATCATGTGATTAAAAAACCCACGTATACAGTAATTTTGGTATAAAAGTGTAATAATCAACTTACACACAGACATCAGATGTCAGAGCCTGCAGTCGGCTCAGTTTGGTGAAGTTTCTCCCGACGTTTCCTTTTCTTTTTCCACTGCTCTGTTTCTATTCTGAGCGTGTTTAATCAGATTCACAGTGGCATGAAAACAGTTTGTTTTGTTTGCTGCTCCACAATACTTTTTGGGATACGAATGACTGGCCTGTTATTTTATCTCAGCCAGCCACAGAATGTGGGCTACATGCACGTTGTCCACAAGCTGGCCATCGCTGTAGACTTTGTGGTGGATTCGAGTAAACACAGGATGTGATTGAAAGTGTTTGATCAGTCAGTCTTTGTCTGCGCTCGTTCTTTCTGGTCATGTTGCTGTAAACGGGGCCTCTGCTGATCGTGGAAATGTTTGACAGGGATGAAACAGAGTCTGTGCAGCATCTCCTCCGACGGAGGTGTGTGAACTGTCCGCCACTATGAATGTACACATACGTGGGCCACGCACTCGTCTGTGCGGGAGTTGCCATTGCGTGCCGACACTGTAATATACGCTGCTGACGGTTTATTGTTTATTGCCTGCATAATATTTATAGATATGTCGGTTTGGTTGGTGTGTGTTGGGGTCCTGCAGACTAAGCCATGTATACAACAAGGAGCCACGTGCAGATTACTACGAAGTTTCACATTTTGTAAGAGTTACACAATTGTGGCGGTATGCGGGTCCAGCGTAAGAACCGTGGACACGCTCAGAGCAACAAAGCTACGTGAATGTATCCTGGATACGAGACTGCTGCTTAGCCTAGCTTGCATTCCTGCCCAGTGGCCACTTGTGGTATTGCAGCCTGAATAACGAAAAACATTCTCCCCACAACTCGACTTTGCTTCATAACCATAACCACTTGTTTTGACGTATGCACCAGGCAGGTAGTTCTCTTTGGACTGAATGGACACCATCTACCAGCCAATCATCATGCAGTCATGCACGTTCCAAATTCAAAGAGGTGCGCGGTCGCTGGATGCAATTACGTAATCGTGAAGGTGCGACTGCCTGCGCGTGTTTGCTGTGGCCGCGTCACGGTCCACAAATAAACTAGCTGCTCAGCACGTTGCCACCACAGCGTCGATGCCAACAAGCTGATGTTTTACCGTTTTACCACGTTGACCGCGTTAGTTTGGAACGTTAGCTGTCTCACATTTGGGTTAGGGTTAGAGCCCTAAAGACAAAGAACAAGCCATTTAGCATGTCAAATGAAATAAATGATCGTGCAGAGAAGCATTTTCAGGGGGTCTTGTTTTTGTTTTGTCTATAGTTGTCTGTTACCGTGATTTAAATCAGTTCATGTAATTACTTCGCCGACCATTGTCAGCGTAAACCCCGACAGTTAATGTATACCTGTTGCACAATTTGAAATACCGCAGGGGATTAATTGCATGGTGTCTTCGGGACTTTAGGACAGATCTGTTTCTACTCGTACCAACTGCAACCACTCGTGCAAATTCTCACCCCGCTCTCTGAGAGAGCAAATTAGACTGATCAAAGCAAACCGCAGTCTTTGTACAGATCTCCCTCCCAACACTGTTGTAATTATGAGCCTCATAAGAAACATGATAGACAATCAGAATGAGTGACTTGCGCAAACCAAGCTGTCTAGAAGACCGATTGTGTTTATCCCTCACAAACCGCATGACATCACATGGTCCAAGATTGAATCGTCTTCTCGCTCCTCTGGCTCTAATTACCTCGCCTCTGAACTCTTATGTGGGGAAATAGTACGTCCCTTGTAATTTCATGCAGCGATTGCCAAACAATAAGGTGCTGGAGAGCCTGTTGTCACAGCGGGCTCCTATAGGGCTATTGTTATAAGTGACCACCCTTCAAGAGGCCCCTCTGTATCTTGAGATAATTTGTTTTTTATTCTTATTCATCAGTAATGTTAAGAGTTCCCTGAGGGGAGAACTCCAAGGGAATCTTTAGCTAAAGTGCTCTGTTGGATCTAATAAACTCAAACTGGTAATTTTGAGGTGCAGCCATGTTTCCAATATATTTACTGCTGAGATCCAAGATGAAACCAAAAGTGATAAAATTTTATGGCCAAATCTTAAATAAAAACCAATGGTGCAGCTATAATTTCGCCCTGAGAAACTGTTGAAAACACACTGAAAGAAACGATTCCATTTCATTTGCTTGAAGTGATTAAAGTCGAAGGGCTTTGAAGGATCTTTTCTGATTTTCTCAAGCACTCACATGCCAATACCTGAAGAGTTACTAGCCGCTGCGATCATTCATTCTGTCCGCACTGGTCGTAAAGCGATCCCATCCACCCTCCAACACCGCAGGATCCACGTCTGAATAAAAACTACTAAATCAAGTGGGTTCTTGTCTGAAACACTGTTTTAGCGCCTGTCTCTTTAAGCACCCCCCTTCCCAAATACCCACGGTCTCTTGTGATTGGTCGGTTGACACACGCCTGACACAGCAGCTGTGAGCAAAGTAGCCACTAAAGGCAGATCGTCAGTAAAGCGTCCTTCATGCAAGAGAGCCAAACAACAACAAAGAAAAACAAAATCGATATTTAAGGTGCGATTGATTCATGGCGTCAACTCATTCTTTGTGTAACGTGCGAGAAAAGATGCTGATCTGAATTATTATTTGTTCCCAGCAAGCTAAAAAAATGTATGAATGTAATCATTTATAAAAACAGATGTTTTGGCTGATTGCCGCTTTTATCTTCTCAACACGATGAAGTCAGTCGAACCTCAAACAGACTGACGTATGTAGACTTGTCAGCAGGAACATGCGTGACCTTCGTAACGAGCCGCAGTGTCACCATGTGCGCTACTTAGTGACACAGTGTGATGTGAAGAAGTCACAGAGTTATAGGCAGGTCTACTGACGAGGCGTTTCACGAGCCGTGCTCATGGTGCAGAGGAGCTTCTGTAGCCGTGGACGTCGGCCTTTTTAACTTTCAAAATCTTTTACATGCACAAGAACCTACAGCACAAAAAAAAAAAAAAATGAAGGAAAGGGAAAAAACAAAATTGCATAAAAGGCCTCCTTTAAAAATGAATGAATCATCATTCAGCCGTGTTTGTGTCGACCAAAACAGGAAATTTAAGCCAAAACATGATTCTTTCCGAACCCAAATTAGTGGTTTTTGTGCCTAAACCTAATCAGAAAACAAGCAAAGGTAAAGTTGTAGCTTATTACTTTGCCAAGATTCATTACTGCGAGTGGGTTGCTGAGGGTCAAGGGCACTGCGGCAGGACGGGTGCTCCTTCCTCCTGTCATGCCCGACCCCGAGAGCTCATCACCCATCTTGGAAAAAGCTCCGTGTCAGAATCGCTTGCGAGCTTTGTCGTCGTCAGATGTCGAGGAGACGGCTGTGTTGTCTGTGAGTGTTTACTTCCAGGACGAACGGGCAAACTCCATCCAGAGACGGAGACGGAAAGACGCACCTTGAGTTGATTATTTGATCAAAATGGAGCATTTTCCTGGGATGACTGTGTGGTGACTCACGAGGCACCAAACACACCGACAACACTTCTCTCCAGCTGATCAGAGCCAGAGCTCAGAGAAGTAGGTCATACCTGTTTCTACGGAACACAAAACACCGCCTGTGAACGTGATACAAAGCGAGTATTTTGTATTAAATTGTCATTTTTAAAGTAACAAATGTCTGCTTGCCTCAGAGCTGACAGTAAATACCTTACAGGGAGCCGTTAAGAAGCACCTCAGTGTTCTAGGGGTAAGAGAAAAGTCTCATTGATTGGTCAATGGTTATGGAAATGCCATGTACAATGACCCTGAGATCAGCCACCCTCGAGCTCCCAAACAAATCCATGGGGTCTGACTATGGGGAGCTGGATAGCAGGCAGGGGGAGCAGAGGAGGAGGAGGTGGAGGTGGGGGGGTTATATCCATGTGAAACCAGCCCAAACAAAGACTCCCTGTTTCTGGGGCCAGACAACCCCCACCTCTCCAAGCAAGATAAATAAATAAATACAAATGGAAAAAGAAACCATATACGCCCACTGAAAAGGCCTGTAAGAGAGTGACTGACAGACAATTGAAAAGACAAATTGTTACATTGTCTTTGGGAGGGGGTGGCCGAGGGGTTGATGCGCAAAGGTAATTACGAGGAGACGTGAACCAGGGGGTCAGGGGTCGGAGTGTGTGTCTGACCCCGAGTTTTAGGCCATCGCCGGGGAAGAAAGAGGCTCTGAATTGGGCCAATGTCTCTCTTAACCCTTCAGCTAACTCCTGCATTGGTCACCGGGTGACACAAAATGTCTTAGCTCTCTTTTGGAGGTTTTCTTGTTCACTTTCAATACTGCTTCTTTCAATACCTTTCAATAAAAAGGAGTAGCTTTCCTCTGGCAGAGCTGAAAAACGCTGACGAGGCATTTGTCCTGTAGCTACTCACCCATGTTTGATTTAATTGCTTTTCCACCCCTCTGTGCCACAGCGCTCAGCAGCCCCGGCTCTGACGGACAGTGCTGGAAGCCGGAGGGGAAGGTACTGTTATTTTGACAGTCAGGCGAGGAGACAAGGTTGACCTGACCCACGCTCACTTGGCTGGCTTTCCCATGGTGCTGCAGGGGCTGGGAACTGGAGGGCTGGGAATTGCTTAAGTCATCCCCATGTCTCTGCCTCTGGTACTTGGATTTAAAGGGCCTCTGTAGGTTAAAGGGAAGCTTGAGTCCAGTCTAGAGGACATTAACATGAAGCTGCCTTCATTCATTCATCGCCTACTCTCTAATTTCAGCACTGAGCCAACATATCTGAGCTTTTTCAGACCTTTAAAAATCAGCGACCAACGCATAAACCTGCCCATTCCCAGCAGGAGTGAACCTGTTGTTGCCCCGAGCACAGCTGTTTCCTGCAAACCGCTGATAAGTTCAAATTTGTACGCCATCGACATTCCTACAAAATGTGATGGACGGTGATGGAGCTTCAGACGAGAAGGCTGCCAAGCCAGTGACCAAAGTTCCAGTCAGCATTTCAACATTTGCCAAAACATGATGTTTTTTTCGGAAACCTAACCAAGTAGTTTTGAGCCTAAACCCAACCAGAACATCAGCACAACGTTGTGACGACAGAGACGTAAAGAAACATAAACTTTGCAGAACCGTACAACTTAAATTCTGGTGATCGGGTTGCTCGTTTAGTCTGTAAATGAGAGGAAGTAAAATGTGATCTAACTTGGACTGGATGGAGTTTTAACCAGCAGCAGAGTAATCGTGCTACGAGCCACTCTCTCTCAGATGTTTGGCGGTGAGGTTCACAGTTCTGGTGATGGTACACTGAAAAGTTCTGCTTGGTGGAGATTGGCGTGTCAGTTTCACTGGCATTTTCAAAATGTAAAATTGTTGCCAAAGGCTTTTTAAATTACAATTAACGATGGTTAAAATCTCATCCTACGCATTCAAACAAGTTTGTTCCCTTTAAACTTGCATTAATCTATTTATTATCCACAGAACCAGAAACGTTACCATCCGTTGGAGTTATGCTTCAGTGAAATGTAAGTCCAATATTATTCAGGTCTCCACTAACTTCTGAGGGAACCGCCCGGCTCATTAGCAGCTAAACGCTCCAGCAGCTCGATGATAACTTCGCCTTCCGCCGACTCTCGAGGGACGAATCTGCCTCTTTAGTTGCTAAATGTCGAAAAAGCGAGTCTTTAACTTGGTCCGTCTGCCATTTAGTGCTGCGCCTTTAAAACGTGGAGCAGAGAAACTGAAGAAGAAGATGTGGGTCTGAAATCCGAAATAACGAGCGGCAAGACAATGAAATGATCCGTAGAGCCGAGGGGTACGGAAGCCCAGAGGGACAAATGTGAATATTTTCTATCTGATTGATATTATTTCTACTTCTCATAGTTTTGCCAGCTCAAGTTTATTTTTTTTTCCATCTGTAAAAACACGTGAAAAAAACAATTTCAGAAGACAAAAAACTTTATTTTTCTTTCAAGAGGTAAACATTTTTTTTTCTTTGTGTTTTTCAAAATGTTTGTTTTTGTAATTCTCATTCTGACCAACACGATTCTCCAACTGCTGCAGCCGACAGTGACCATATGAGCGTAAACTAACATGTAACATACATCAGAATTTGCAGATGTAAATCCTTGAGTTGCACTAACAGCAGATTAGCGCCGAGTACGACACATTCCTCAGCGAAACAGAGACGTGACAGCCGTGTTACATAACCTGCCAACACACTACAGATGCGTCTCGAGTGCGGAGAGAAATTAAAACTCACTTGGAGGAACATTTCTTTGAAAATGGAATATTTTCTTCACACGGGGGAAAAAAAAAAAAAAAAAAGTTCTACTCACTTTGACACATGACGGGCTTCTGTCGAGGGGAACGAGAGTGTCGGGTCGTAAATCTCTGCGGGTTCATCGCTGCCAGTCAGATAATGATTCACAGTCATTTCTTCCATTGTTGAATTAAAAATATTGATTAAAGCGGCTTTAATGCAGCGAATGCAAAATAAACTTGACTGAGGATGAAAGGGGAAGAAGTCGCACTCTTAATTGTCGTGCACAAGCATCGCTAACACGCCGCAGATGTTGGATCCATCAATCACTCGGCGCTGTGAGCTAAGCCCTGGACCGCGCAAGCTTCTCTCAACATTCAAAGCACGTTGTTGCCCAAAACACAGAGAACAAATCCAGTACGATTGTTTGTGTTGTATGACATACTAATAAAAATGCTGGAGTTTAGAGTTGAGGGGATTGTACGCCTGGAAGAGGGAGAGGAGGGAGAGGAGGAGGAGGAGGAGGGGGGTTCAAGTGAGTTATGAATTTGATGCATTCCCATCAACAGTGAATGTCATAAGTGGAAAGGGTGGAGCGGTGCAGAGTATCTCCAGTTGTGGAGGATGGCTGAACTCAGGGCAACATGCTTTCCTGATTAACTGCAGTGGGTTCCTGTTGAACCCACACTGGGGTCGGTTTGAGGGGGGGAACGACTGGAAGGATTCCCGTTTGGTTGTTCTAAGACGAGAATGATGCATTTGGCTTGCTTCACCGCCGCTATGGGCAGCAGCTCGCGACGCAACAGCTTAAACACGCTGACGTCAAGCCGCTCGGCTTCACCGCTGTAGCTGCTCTTCCCCCGACTTTTTAATGACGCTGTTTCTCTAATGCTGTAACAACCTGATGGATCATCTGAGTTGGATTTAGTCAAATGCAACACGCAGGCTCAGCTAATTGCAATTTGTGGCTTTGCCGACACGTGATTGTCTTACATGCTGCCGGCATGTGAGCTGGGCAGGAATGATGCAGGGCTGATCTTTTGCATTTGAAAAGCTATCGGCTATTCTCAGTGACCACAGTGTAGGCACTTTCCATTTCTTCAGTGGGAGTGAGAACAAGTAAAAAGGCCCCACACAGTCTCTATTTGGGTAGGAAGCAGAGCC